>VSMD01061749.1:0-16061 GCA_008750895.1 Mirza zaza | reverse complement strand
TCCTTCCTTCCTTCCTTCCTTCTTTCCTTCCTTCCTTCCTTCCTTCCTTCCTTCCTTCCTTCCTTCCTTTCTTTTCTTTTCTCTTTTTCTTTCTCTCTTTTTTCTTTTTTCATTCTCTCTCTCTTCTTTCCTCCTTTCCTAAGTTGCTGAGTATTGGTTATTGCATGAAAAATTAGGTTTGAAAAAATCAAGTATGGAGAAAGTATACTCTGCTTTTGAAGAGTATTTTCCATGTAAATAAATAATTGCAATGTGTTTTGATAAATGCTATAAAGATATCTAGTGCTAACTAAGATCTAGGAAGGGACAACTAACTGTTCCTGTTGGTAGGAATATGGCAGAAAAGATGTATTCAAAGAAACGGTGTTTAGCATGAACCTTGAAAGGTCAGTAGATGTTTTACAAGCAGATAGGGAATGTAGGAAAGAGATAATTCCACATAGAGGAAAAGAAGAAGAACACATGCAAACAAGCCCACCTTAAAATAAATAATAATTTATTCTAGGAGTAGTGATTGATTAACTATGATTGTAGAGTAACCTCTTTTTTCCCAGGCTGGTACAAACTGTGATGTCTTCATGCCATACAAATTTAAAAACAATAAATTCTGGGGAGTGTCTCCAAATTTCTAGAGAGCTATGTGGGAAGCATGGCATATGTGCATGAACTATTTATTTAACTAGGTTTTAAATAATGGCTGAAGATTATTTATTCAATATGAAAATGATAAAAATACAAAATTAGACAACTATGTTCTGTTTTATATCTGTCTCCTATCCTAGCCAATACCCATGGTAGGTTATTTGCCTTCAAGAGCTGGAGTTGCAGTTGAGTAGTACTCCATGGTATACATATACCACATTGTATTCATCCACTCATGTACTGATGGGCACTTGGGTTGTTTTCACACCGTTGCAATTGTGAATTGTACTGCCATAATCATTCAAGTGCAGGTGTCTTTATTATAAAATGCCTTTCTTTTTCTTTTGGGTAGATGCCTAGTACTGGTATTGCCAGATCAAATGGTAATTCTATTTTTATTTATTTGATAATATCTCTAAATTACTGTCCAGAGAGGTTGTACTTATTTGTAGTCCCTCCATCAGTGTAAGAGTGTTCCTGTCTCTCCACTTCCATCCCAGCATTTGTTGATTTGGGACTTTTTGATCAAGGCCATTCTCAATGGAGTTAGGTGATATCTCATTGTGGTTTTGATTTGAATTTCCATGAGGATCAGAGATGTTGAGCATTTTTTTATATGTTTGCTGGCCATTAGTCTTTTGAAAAGTTTCAGCTCACGTCCTATGCCCACTTTTTTTTTTTTTGAGACAGAGTCTCGCTTTGTTGCCCAGGCTAGAGTGAGCGCTGTGTCATCAGCCTAGCTCACAGCAACCTCAAACTCCTGGGCTCAAGCAATCCTACTGCCTCAGCCTCCCGAGTAGCTGGGACTACAGGCATGTGCCACCATGCCCGGCTGATCTTTTCTATGTATATTAGTTGGCCAATTAATTTCTTTCTATTTATAGTAGAGACGGGGTCTCGCTCTTGCTCAGGCTGGTTTCGAACTCCTGAGCTCGAGTAATCCGCCCGCCTCGGCCTCCCAGAGTGCTAGGATTACAGGCGTGAGCCACCGCGCCCGGCCCTATGCCCACTTTTTAATGTTTTTTTTTTTTTTATTTTTTCTTGTTACTTTTCTTAAATTCTATATAGATTCTTGTTATCAGTTATCAGATGTGTAGCATGCAAATATTTTCTCCCATTCTGCAGGTTGTCCATTAGATCTAAGGATAGTTTCCTTGCCTGTGCAGAAGCTTTCTAATTTGGTCAGGTCCCATTTATTTATTTTTGTTGTTGTCGTGATTGCTTTGGAGGTCTTCTTCGTAAATTCTTTGCCTAGGCTGATGCATATAAGAGCTTTCCTAACATTTTCTTTGAGAATTCTTAAGGTTTTATGTCTTATGTTTAAGTCTGTTATTTATCATGAGTTGATTTTTGTGAGACGTGTGGATCCAATTTCAATCTTCTGCATGTGGTTATCCAAGTTTCCCAGCACCATTTACTGCATAGAGATTCTTTTCCCCAGTGTATATTTTTGTCTGCTTTGTCAAAGATTAGATGACAATAGTAGGATGGTTTTATGTATGGGTTCTCAGTCCTGTTCCATTGGTCTATATAAAATGGAGGTTTAGGGGTGGCCTCCTGGTTCACTGCTCCCAGAGAAGGAGGTAAAGCACTCAGACAGCTACACACGAGTGGATCACTGCCCCCAAGAACAATGTTGTGAATCTTCAGTTATATTTTCTGAAATGAGAGATGCCTATTAACATTACTTCTAAAATTTGAACAGCTGCTGGGTCATATGATCAAGGAGATGTGCCTTTAAGTCTGTAAGCAGAGGGTCTTAGATGTGGATTTGGAGTGGTTTCAGAGTGGAAAGGATAAGGGAAGTGTTCCTTGGTCCTCTTCATTTAACAAGGATCAGTGTGTAGAAGGTGGAGATGCAGCAAGGGTTCCCAGCTGCCCATTGTCTTTTGAGATACCCAAATCCAGCCCTCCAGTACTGTTCTCTCTGCAGGTTGTCTGGGGTCAGAGACCAAAGTCTGGGGACCTTCAGGTTAAATGATAAAAGATCAAGTATGTCCTACTATTTGAAGTAAGTTTGGGAAGTTCAAGTAATTTAAAGAGGAATTGTTGCAGAAAACTTTTAGAGAACTTGAACCCAACTTGGAACTGAAACTATACAGTTCCAAGAAGACCACTTAATTGGACACAGAAATGAGTTAAATGTGTATCTCAGAAAATAAACATAATGTTATTGATCAGTTGCTTCAAAGTTAAATTATATGCTATTTCAATTTGTGTTGTTGGCCCATATGTAGTAACAACCTGAAAAGGAGGCCTACTCATTAAGTGCCAATCACTAATTAGGAAGGTTCTTCTTCTTATCATTATTTTTGCTTTATTTTGTGTTTGGTCTCTGAACTTCACCAAGAGTTGCTACAAATTCTTCCCAGACCACATAGTAATGTTTAAGCTATATAATTCCTCTGTTTGGGATATAGCTCTTCTACTAAGGGGTAGAATGACAAACTTGACCCTGTTTATCTTCTTGACAATAAATTATTAATACATTACTGCACTGATAAGCTTTTGCAAAGCAGCCCCCAGTCATTAAGATGTTGTGTATTTTGGACCATGTTTAATTCCGTTTTGCTTTCCAAATTTTCAGTATTTCTCATGTACAAACAAAAATACAAAGATTAATTCTCTGCCAGTATTTTTGTTTCATGTCATCTAACAAACCATGTGTATGTTTAGTTTATAATTAACAAAGAGAAATTATTTTCTTCATCATTTTCATTTGTATTATAATAACATCATCATTAGAAAAAAAACTAAAAACGCTTCCTAGCACTGACATGTATATGAGGCCAACATAGAAACTACAAGAAATGCTCATAAAATGTCACATACTTTTTTCCTTCACAAAAGTATCAAGCTTTACATTTCCTAGGAAGAGTTTTATTTTTAACTGGTAGCAACTAGGCACTTATTCTAATGAGGCTGTTCTTGCTCTGAAAATCTTTTTTAGCCTCAATAAATTATTTTTAATATCTTCAAAGAGGATGAATATTTTTACTTCAATATGAACTTTGTTATGGTTCCCTCGAGTCCTTATAGAAATGAGATCAGAGTGGGTCCTCAAATTGGGTCCTCAAATTGCCAGAGTCATTATATGTATAAGCCGTGTGGCCTTAACCTAGTCCTTGATATTCTTGAGCCTCAATAGCCTCACCTGTAAAACAACACCATCAAGTGGTAAGAATATCTAACCCAATAGAGTGTTAAGAGCAATAAAATAACAGAGAGATTAGTGCCTAATCAGAGTAAGTATGTGCTAGTTTATATCACTCTAAGTCAAGTTGGGTAATGTGTGGTAGGTTCAGTAATACTAATGTTGAATAAAACATGTTTTTATTTCTTAAATTAGAGGAATTTCTCAAGGGTAATCCACAAAATGAAATGCATAATTGGAACAAGTATATAGAGTCCTAAGATTATGATGACAAAATAGATAACATGCATTATAATTATCCTGTTGACATTGATTAATAAATTACATTTTTAACTTTTTAGTTATAACTGTTAATCAATTGTTTAAGAGAGAGACAGGCTTCCCTGACCCTCTTGGAAATGACAACCTAGAAAGGACTAAAATAGATTTGAAATATTTAATGAAAGAGTTGGATATTTGGATTGGTTGTATGCATCTTGAGAGGCCATAGATGATATATAGGCATAAAAGAACATTTGACACTTGACATGATGATTTCATAAATTTTTTAAGAGCATTTTTATATTGTGCTTTTTGATTCCATTTTATCATAAATTTTGCTGTGGTATGTTGTTGCTCTCTGGACACCTTGGCAGCTCATTATGAGTAGAAAATTCTCCCACTCTCTGTAATGGGTATCCATATGGCAGGGTTTTTTTGTTGTTGTTTTTGTTTTTAATCACACTCTGGTCCTAGCACCATTGACATTGGACAATTTTCTTTAACACAGTCTGGTTCTAACACCGTTGACATTGTTTCCAGCTATTTTAAAAGTTCTCAGGTCATAGAGATTGCTTATTATTTGCTTAACTCCCTGGGAACTGTGCACTTAAACCATAAAAGCCCTCTCTTCTAAACAGAGCGTCACATTACTACCTTTGCCAAAGGCTAGGAGGCATTTATCGTGGTGCTACATCATGCATTTGAATATGAGCTGACATAGATATATAATACAGTTTAGTTGAAACAACTGATGTTGTCTGAATGATAACTTTTGACCTAGGAAATTCTGAAGTAATGAAAGGGGGATACATTTGCATGATTTGTGCCATAAGCAATATTTATAATGTAAGAGGGCTTTAAAGATTAATACATTCCCAGAGCAACACATGAAAGAGACAGGAAAGGTTACTCAATGATCATCCAAATGCTCTATTTATTTGCAGTGCTTTCATCTGAAAGATTTTTTTTATGTTTCTTTCTTTAATCCCATTAATTTAGTATACAAAGAAGGCAATGATATCTTCCTAACTTCAAAATATTTTCTGCAAGTTTAACTCTTTTAATTAAGGAGAGAAGGCACAATGCTGCTTGAAGAAATAATCAATTGATTGCCTCTCATTAGTTGAATGGCCTACAGTACTTTGTAACTTCTTATATCATTAACTCCTTATTTTGAGAATCAAATAGCTTAAAGTACTTTCCCCAAAATACTGGCATTATTGTTTTATCTAATTACTGATTGGTGAATGGAGAAATTGATTCTAAAGCCCCTAAACAAAACTATATAATTACAAAGTTCAACTATTAGTCTAAGGTTGACAACACTATGGAATATAGTCCTCAGAATAATTTCTTCAGGATTACTTGTCCTGTGCTTGTAACTTCCTGTCTAAAAATTTGGAAAGTTTTCAAAATGGCTTCATACCCCTGGATTTCTTTTCTCATCTAAAAAATCAAGTGACTCCAGGTATAAAGTTAAAGATACGAGAAAAGCATTAGAGTGTGCTCAAGAGGAATTTAAGTATTAAATCAGTTTTGATATCCACACATATTCTGATGTTAATGCCTCTGGCAAAGGATGTTGTGATGATATAGTTGTGTCTGTGTATATCCAAAACAACTGAAACCAACCAAAAAGTGAGGAATTTTGTCAGCCAAACATTAGATTATCTATATGGTGGCAAAGTGAATTCATCAAAGCTTTGGAATGTAAGGATAATTCTAGAAATGTGGACAGAGATTGATCAGCCAATGATAAGATTGGCCTCAGCATCAGTGCCTGCTGTATAGACCTGCAGTCTTGCTTTACTTTCTCATCACAAGCCTTGAACAGTTTTCATTCTATTTTTGGCAGATTAGATCTCAATAGGAAAAGAATGGTAGATGTTATGACTTACTTTGTAATATTCCTTTAAGGCAGAAATGGAGAACTTTATTCCCCTTTATCTCATGTCTCATGAAGCATGACCTAACATTACTTCCATTTCACAAATGAGGGAAATCATTTAGAAAATAGAGCCAAGGTAATACAAGAAATAAGCCGGGCCAGAACTAGAGACATCCCAGTACCCAAATTTTTCTTTCTTATTGGAATAGTAATTTTTCTCTGGCATCTGAAGAATTATGAAGAGAAATTTAGGGAAAATATTTCTATTTTCCTCTTAGAGAAATACAGAACATATGAAAAGGGCAAATGATTAAGATAAGTCACTTGGTACCACTTATAGAATTAAAAACAGCTAAGGTTTGTACATACAAGGTAAAGGTATATTCAATCACTAACAGTTCATATAAAAAATTAAATGGATCCAGATTAAATTCATTGTTTCACAAGAATTATTATCGTGACTTTATAATAAAAAGACTATTTTCTGCAGATAGTCTCTGTTCTAGTAGCTTTGAAGGACGACATGCTTACTAATGTTTATGAAGATGTGTGTCATTGAGAACTAGAAACTCAGTGGAAAGTCTCTCAGCATTACTGACCTACACTTAAAAGTCTAATTCATAATCTCTCTGTTTGGTTTCCTTCATACCTGATGGTGTGTGCCGTAGCTAAAATGCTCAGGTATGGAGTCAGTAAGGGCTCAATCCAGTTCTGAAGGGTCACTTCCTGTCTGTTTATTGGGCAGGTGACTAACCTCTTCTATGCTTAAAGAGGGTAGTAGCATACCCAGTACATAGTATTTGTCTGCAAAACAAGGGTAACATCATTCTTTAACTACAGAATCATTGTTTGGATTTGCCTAACAAAATTCATTGAAAAATCTTTGCTACATAATAAGTGGCCAAAATGTTTGATACTGTATTCTTACTTTCTCAACATCTCCCTATGTCCTATAAACAAGTGTAGAAGTGATTATATTGCAGGGTAGAAAATGCATCAAAATAATGGTCTCCGTGAAGTTTTATCTCACAGCCTCAGGGGATGGGATTTCTTCCTTTTCAGAATAATCATGACTAATATTTGTTCACTAATTTACCATTGACTTGCATTGTTTGTCATTATAAATGTGCATATGTCCTATTGCTTCAACTCTGTAGTAAGTATCTTGAGGGAAAGTGTCTGGACTTTTAATTCTGTGTAAATAACACAATATATATTTTGAATCTAATAGATCCTTAGAAAATATTTCCATTTACATAAAGTCTGATTACCTATTTCCAATCCTGACTCTTATTTTCAGTAAACTATTTTTTTCTTGGCCAAGTTACTTGACTGTAACAAGCAATATTGTCTCATTTATAAAATTGTGGTAACACTCTCTCTCTACCTCTTAGAATAGCGTGAATCACACAAGGTAATACAGATAACAGTACTTTAAGCTTCAAGTATATGCCCAGTTAAGAACTTAAAGATCTAACTTGAAAATAAGAATGAGAGCTAGCACGTATTATGATGTCTCAAAGCATAATATTACTTAGTTACATTTATGTACTGAAATGACAATATGATGTTGAAAATTCACTTGAATATAGTAATTTACATATGGATATGATCTGCTTATAAACAAGAACTCCTCTTAGTTTTGTTCTATGTCTCCTGATATCTGTTGTTGCACACCAAGCAGACATATGTGTAAACGTGAAGAAAATAATCATGGAAAAGTAATCATGAGTGCCATGTTGCTGACACCATGGATTCCCATTAGGAATAAAGATATCAGACGAAGAACTGAAGTGGGATGAGAATAACTTTTGTTATTTCTTTTCACTCCCAGACTGACCTTTCACCCTTCTGGAAGAACAGTCTTGAAATTCAACCTCCCTTCTAGGGCTATAATAAACATAGACAAGGTTCTTTCCATTTCTTTCAGAGGCTGGAGTGAGAAATGTTGAAATACCACATGAAAGACCTTCTTATGGGGTTTCCAGCTGAGCCTGGAGGCTGAAGTGCTGAAAATTCTCACAAGAGATCCAGACTTCATGACATTTCCAGACAAATTCTGTATCCCCTGGGGTCTGGGGTAAACTTGAGTTCCCCTTAAAGTTGTCCCACCCAAAGGGGATTAATGGAGAACTTTAGGCAAGTTTTCTTAAGGATATTTTGTAGATAGTATGTTATTGTTTGTGAGGACTGCTATGATTTGGATAGGAAAGGAATGGATATTTTTCACTTAATGTCAAATGTTAACTACATTACGGAAAGTGCTATTTCTTCTCTCTCTCCGTCTGTCTCTCTCTCTTTTTAATGACCTCTCCTCAACAAGAGGCCTGTGGAAAATGAAGCGTTTCCTGCCTTAATAGGTTTCATTCTCCTGCACGGCCTGCTTCAGTGATATTTCAGAGTCTATTAAAAGGGACTCAAAATTGCACAGCAGGAAGGCACCACCAAATATTTCCTTGCAGCTCTGTTTTCTAGATTATCAAAAAGAAAAATAGGGAAGATGTGGTATTTATGAGTTTCTTTTGTTGTTGCTTGATTAATGTAAAAGATGCTCTTCTTCACAAACAAATTATTACCAGGATTACTGACGTATCCAAGCAAAAGACTATAGTTATGAAGAGACGAGATTGATATAAAGTCACAATCATTAAAATAACAGGGCAGGTAAAAGTAGTCTTTAGTTTGAAAAGTAAGATATTATATCTAACAAGATATTTTGGTACTTTTTAAATAATTGAGACAACTATGCCTGAATATTCTTTATTTTGTTATTTTAATCTTAATACTTTTAAAGATAATAAGAATTTAAAAAGAAAACATAACCACTCATTTCAAATGACTTACAATTTTTTTTAATTATGTGATATGGAAAACATAAGCACATGATTTCTTTCATGTCCCAAATCTGTTGAGACGAGTCTATCCTGGTGCCATTAATATTTTGATTAATAGCTGATGTGATGCTGAAACATCTTCTATAGGTTTACTTCATCATGTACAAAGCTCTTGGGAAAATCAAGCCCTTCCTTTGCTATGCATGCTTTGGACATAAAACAGAATATGAACATAGAATTGATTTTATTGATTATTATTTTTCCTGAAATTGTAGTAAAATGTAGAAAGGGTCTAGAAGCACATAAGCACTGATTTCCATAGGGCTACTAATTATGTAACCTCTAACTAAATCTTGTCTTTAGAAAATCATTCTCTTCCCATGAAATGTTTATTTTACTTTAAAGCAGAGTCCTAATGTTGATGCTCTGGCACCAAATTAAGCAGAATAAATATTCTTTGCATTATCATAGTGGCTAAAATATTTACATCACATCCTTGGGTTACTTTAGGCAAAATCATAGGGAAAATGACACAGAAAAGTGCCACGATTGTTTATATACATTTATATATATAAAATAAATATAAATAAGCAGGATCTACATAATGAGATCAAAACTTCTTTTTGTTTTAAATTTTCTTCACACTCTTCCACGCATGGTTGGTAATTGAGTGAATTCTGGCAAATAGATATACAAGACAAGTGGAAGTTGTGTACTGAATGAGCTGGTGTAAGCAGAAAGCAAATTTATTGTTCTTATGACTTCATCTTTAACTTCATTCTTTTTATTCATTCTTTGACCACATAAACACTCTATATTCTTACCCATTTGGTTGAAATACTTGTTCTCATGGTCATTCCCTATATATTTCATTTAACAAAATGCCCAGTGCAGGTAGGTGGCCTACAGTCCAGGATTGCCTAGGACTTCAGGGTTTCCCAGGATGTGGAACTTTCCGTGCTAAAACCAGGAAAGTCCCAGAGCAAACTGGTATAATTGTTCATCCTAACTGCACAGGCTAGAAATCATGTGACTCTGTCAAGTCTAACTCTGCATCTGCAGTGCATGATTGCTCTTGGGATCATATTTTCTGCTGTTTCTCACTCTGCTATTTTATTCCTCCTTCCCCACTCACAGAGCTGTGATTGGCTGCACTGGGTTTGATGTGGAAAGGGTAGAAAGATCCGGCTAGATAGGTACTGGTGAAATCTATCTCAGTAAGCTCTGAGAAGACATTGCTTTTTCTTATACCTTTGAAATCTATTTCACTGGATACAAAGAAGATCTCCCTCTAACTTTTCTTTCTAATATTTTCCTGCAGTATGTTGAGGTTTGGGAAGAAATGACTTTATTTTGTCTGCAATAGCTTATTTTCATGATTAAGAAATTTGGTAACAATGAACTTTGTATTAGCCACAAGCTATAGTATCCTAATATGAGCCTTCTCTAAGATCTCAAAAAGACATGATGGCAAATTGAGAAATGTATGGTTGAAATTATTGCAATTATTCCCTTGTCAAATTTTAATCAATAATTTAAAAACGTGGAATTTGTTGAAGAGGAAGAAGGAGAAGAGGATGTTTGGGGGAGAAAATGTAGGCTCCAAGCTATAGGTCTTCCTACAAAGGATAATCCTAGGCAATGGTGATACTGCATTTCATCAGTTGAGAAAGAAATGTCAATAACTAATGAACAAAAGTAAGCCTTTCTTTCTGGACCCATTATAATTGCCTGTGGACTTCAGTTTTTTTTTTTTCTTTTTCTGGATATGCAGATAACTCAAGAAACTCAGTGATTATGGAAAGATCCATATTTTGAAATATTATCTAAAATGTCCATGCTTTACTCTCAGGACAAAAATTCCCTGGAAAGGCAAACAATCAAGTCCCAGATTTCTAATGATCTCTTTTCTTTTTTTCTGCATTTCATTTATTTCCTTCTCCTGAATTATCTCAGGATTTTACCCTTCCTACAGATTTCTTAAATCACTGTACCTTTACAAATCTGCAGTTCTTTAAAAAAACACAATTATATGTAAATCTATTTGAGAAGTAAGGAGATATCTTATAAAGAAAGAGTGAAAGATAAGATAAATATTGACCTCTACCCATGCAATGGGAAAAAACGAAGCTATTTTTTTTTTTTGAGACAGAGTCTCACTTCTGTTGCCCGGGCTAGAGTGCTGTGGCCATCAGCTTAGCTCACAGCAACCTCAAACTCCTGGGCTCAAGCGATCCTCCTGCCTCAGCCTCCAGAGTAGCTGGGACTACAGGCATGGGCCACCATGCCCAGCTATTTTTTTGTATATATTTTAGTTGGCCAATTAATTTCTTTCTATTTATAGTAGAGACGGGGTCTTGCTCTTGCTCAGGCTGGTCCTGAGCAAGAGAAATCCTGACCTTGAGTAAACGACCCGCCTCGGCTTCCAGGAGTGCTAGAATTACAGGTGTGAGCCACTGTGCCAGGCCAAAACAAAGCTATTACCTAAGCTTAATATAGTGGCTACATTTACACCAAAACTAATTTCAATTCAAGTTTTGAGTAATTTCTAAACAAAAATTATTTTAGATCATTACAAAATATTTTCTTCAACAGAACTTAAATCGCATTTTATAGAAATAGATAATACTTCAAAATAACAGATATATACCTTATTTTAACATCCTTTATTTCTTCCCATTCAATTATCCTTCAATGGGGAGGTATTTGTCTTTGGTCAACAGAATTGGCTTACATTCTCATTTGGAAATATGCCTAAAATAACTAAGACAATCACTTATTTTTCCTGTAAAGCAGGGAAATTTTTACATAAAAGAGAGCACTTAAAATATTTAAATGAAATAATTTCTGAATATTTATTAGCCAAAAATTGTTTTGCTATTTTGGTAGACTTGTTAAATACTTTTACTTAAATTTTAATTTCTGAAATATAAATATAAAAATAACATGTGTTTTAAAGCAAAACCAGAAACAACTTTACATTGACTTTTTCAACATTTAAAAATATGCACTCTACCCTCAGTTCTTATTTCTATATTATAAATAGTTTCATAGCTGTATCTTAGTTTTTAGCTAGTCTAACATGTCAATGGTATTTTTTTCTAACTAATATATGTGAACATAATATTATTATTTTTAATATATTTATAAAATTGCCTATAGTTTTCTTCAAAGTTGCATTTTATGGTCAATGAATTTGCAATTGTTAAAAATGTCCATTGATTTTTTTCTGTCTGCCATAATATTTTGTAACTCAGATAATATTCTTTTAATATTTCATAAGATATCTAGTAATCTCAGAGCAAATAGAGGATATTCTATAAATTTTTATTAAAATATAAATATTATATAAATATTTCAGCCCAAGGTTTTTACAAAATGAGTTTTTAAAAAAATCTCACTTTGTTCCCATTCAAAGATTATTAGTTCAATAACTATTTTTAAAAGATAAAAATTCAATAATTATTTTTAAAACTTATCAAATGAGTTGTCTCTACTCATGACTTTTTTCAGTTTTGGCCAAATATTGAGGTTACAATAGTAAGTTCTTCTAAGTTCTATTGTAAAGACAAAAAGAAAAATAAGAAAACACATTTATGCAGCCTATAGTAGTTCTTGGCATTCAGTATCACCTTCATCACAAAAATTTTATAGCTCAGTTATCCTAAATTTGTATATATACAATATTTTATAAATATGAACAACTACAGTTTTAAGTTTTAGAACCTCACAGCTTCTTTGGACATAGTTATACACTATGTCTGAATGAAATCCAATTATTAAGTACATTTATGCTCCAAAAATTTCTTAATTTCCATACTTTAATTATTATCAAGCCAAATATTTTCTGATTTTTGAACTTTAAACTGAGTTTAATATGCATATTGTCACCTCAAAACCAATTAATTTTATCTAATGTTGAACTTTATAACTGAATTACAACAGTATTCATACACTAGTCTTAGATGTTTTGTCATTAACAACATATATTTAAAAAGAATCTATAAAGAGAATTTAAAGATTGAGCCCTTATTAAAATTAACTGATTTTCTATTTAAGTCATCTCAAACAGTGACATAAAACTGGCATATTTAAGTGTTTGCAAAGTTCTTCTGATAATGATTCAACACATTAACAAGTATCACTTCCTTTTCTTATGTATTATGAATACAGAAAATCTTTAAATGGAAAATATGAGAAATTAATTTAGAAGGACAGTTACTTGATCTAACTGAAATGTCAAGCTTCACAGAAGGGTATGCAAATGCAACTTCTCTACCTATATGTGTTAAATGTTGTGTTTGCGTGTGGTCTCCTTTAAATAGAGTATCAGTTATCTATTGCTGCAAAACAAATTACACCCAAATTTAAGCAAAACAACTCAGTTATTGCTGTATAACAAATTGCCATCAACATTAAGTAAAACAACTGAGTTTCTGAGGGTTAGAACCGTGAAAACAACTTAACCGGATGGCACTATCTCAGAGTCTCTCACAAGGCAGGGAACACAGTTTATTTCAAGACCCACCTTGGACTGAAGAACTTCCTTCCAAGCTCACTTCCAGGCAGCCCTCAGTTCATGTCTGACTGTTGGCCTGAGGTTTCAATGTCTTTCCACATGGGTCTCTCATAGGAGCTATTTCTCCCCAGAGCAAGGAGAGAGAAAGACAGAGGCAGAGAGAGACAGATAGAGCGAGCTCTCAAGATGACAATTATAGTCTTTTCCAACCTAATGGTGAATGTGACATACCATCATTCACTATTATCACACTGACCAACACTTATATGGAAAGAACCATATAAGAGTGAGAATGCTTGGAGTCAGAGATCCCTAAGGGCCTCCTTGGGGGTTGGCTCTTATAAACAACTACTAACTTTTTTTTTCCTTCAAAGAGAATTTATTTATTTATTTATTTTTATTTCAGCATATTATGGAGGTACAAATGTTAAGGTTACGTATATTGCCCATGCCCTACCTCCCCCTCGAGTCAGAGCTTCAAGCGTGACCATCCCCCAAATGTTGCACATCTCACTCATTATGTTTGTATGTATCCATCCCCTTCTTCCCCCTTCCCACTTGCCTGACACCCAATAAATGTTATTCCTATATGTCCACTTAGGTGTTGATCCATTAATACCAATTTGCTGGTGAGTACATGTGGTGCTTGTTTTTCCATTCTTCAGATACTTCACTTAGTAGACTACTAAATTCTGAAGTAGATGAAACTGTGAATATTCTAGAGTTCAACTGGTAATAAATATCACCCTAACCCTCATGGAGCATGGGAAAAAGTTTGGCAGACATTTTCACTAAATACACATTCATCAACTTTCTAGAAAAACAAATTCAGTGCCTAAGTTTTTCTCAACTATTCATTTGTGTTGTCCTGAAAATATTACTACCAAATGTTTCTTCAAAGATAAAATGTGTTACTACACAATGAAATATAGAATAGCTGTAGGTTGATGCTATGTAAGAAATGACAAAACACACATACACACACACACAACACTGTAGTAACAGTACCCAGACAACTCAGCCTATATTTCCACACAGAACTCAAGAGCAAACAAACTTGTAATTGTCTGTATTTACCACCGACCCAAATGGAGACCAATCAAACTTGGCATATTGCAGGCTGCAACATGGGCAAGGATATATAAGTGGCTGGTACAAGTGGCCAGGCAAGGTGAAGAAATCTCTCTAAGAGAACAGAAGGGTTCACTCTTCCTAGCTACTGGTTTCTGAGAGTACTGGGTTTTTTTTTTACTCAAGTATTATGCATAGTGTCAGTTAAAAATTATTAGTACTTTGCATGGGAAAGAGTAAGAAAGGAAATTTGCATGATTACTGAGGATCTATTAAATTTAAACATCTGTTAGTGAGAACTATCTTTAATGCATCTGATTTTCACACATTCATGGAGAAAGGGCATGTGAAAAACTGAAAATACTATAAAACTTGTACTTATTGAAATGTAAGGATGATAAAAACAATAAAATAATAACATTTTATTTAAAATATATAATAATTCCAGAAAAAAAATACTAAATGATATCTCAGGCCAATAGAAATAAACCACCATTGTCCCAGCAAACTTGCCCTATAATTACTGGTCACCTTATATTTAGACTAAGGGAATGAAAAGGAACATAGATTAATATACGTAACATGTTGGTAAAATTTCCAAACATTTCATGGTAGTGGTGAGAAATCTGTCACTAATATTTTTCTTGATAAATGCATTGGCACAAATCGAAAGTTAGGAGAAGGCTGGCAGAGACTCTGGGCTTTCCAGGTTCTATCTTTAATATCGGTTACTACTGAAAATACAAGATAATCATTCCTATTATACTTTGCTTGCCTTAGCAATAGAGATATTTTCATACCATGAGAGGGTACTGTTCATAGGATTGTAAATAATAGATAAGTAGACAGATGGTAAAACATTTTAACAAACATTAAGCAATAAACGGTTGCCATACATTAATAACATACCTATATTTAACACTTTAAAAATAGTGCTCGGTAAGCCTGGAGTTGTTTTCAGTGGTTTCCAAAAGCATCTTGGTGCTTCGTTGAAGAGGAATTAGGATTCAGGGAATAGGATTTCTAAAAGAAATGCTCTCCAGTCAGGAGACTTTAGCTATCTTCACCTTCTGTTACTACAATTCATTCAGTCAAGAGATTGTTGTTCCTCAGTGTGATGGTGTACGAGTTTTAAAAGTTGATTTTTGTTCAAGTCCTTTGCCCACTTTTTAATAGGGTTATTTGATTTTTTTCTTGCTGATTTTCGAGAGTTCTAAGTATATTCTAGTTATCAACCCCTTATCGGATGCGTAGGATGCAAAAATTTTCTCCCACTCTGTAGGTTGTCTGTTTACTCTCATGACTGTTTCTTTGGCTGTACAGAAGCTTTTTAGTTTGATCAGAAACTTTTCTAAAGAAGACAGAAGAATGGCCAACAAACATATGAAAAAATGCTCACCATCTCTAATCATCAGAGAAATGCAAATCAAAACCACAATGAGATATCACTTAACTCCAGTGAGAATGGCCTTTATCAAAAAGACCCCAAACAACAAATGCTGGCGTGGATGCGGAGAGAGAGGAACACTCCTACACTGCTGGTGGGACTGCAAACTAGTTCAACCTCTGTGGAAAGCAATTTGGAGATACCTTAAAGCGATACAAGTAAATCTACCATTTGACCCAACAATCCCATTACTGGGCATCTACCCAAAAGATCCAATTACACTCTACAAGAAAGACACCTGCACT
>VSMD01061744.1:0-43289 GCA_008750895.1 Mirza zaza | reverse complement strand
GCTCCGCCCCCAAGGCTGGGACAGAGACTTTGGAGCCCAGGGCAGGGCTCCGGGTCGCAGGAGAGCGTAGAAGACAATGATTCTCTGCCTTAATTCTACCAAGGGCAACCTCCCCTGTAGTACTGCCCCGTCCAGGCAGGGTCCACTCTCTGAGCTCAGAGTCAGTGCCACTTGTGCAGCAAGTGACCGTCCAATATCAAATTGGTGGAGCAGGGGCGCGTACCAGCGCTCTCTCTGCGCCTGCCCTCCAATCCCCGAGCCCAGGTCAGCGCTGGGATGCCAAGTCAGCACTGGGATGCGGAGGCGGAGCGGTGCGGAGGCGGGAGCGGTGTGGAGGGGCAGAGGGAGGGGGGTCCTAATGGATCATGGAGTCTAACTTAGCGCACTCTGGCCTCTCAGTGCTGTCCCAAACCTCCTCTATATCCAAAGTCAAAGCCTCCTTCTGTGTAAACTCCCCTTAACCTTGACCTGGGAGTGTTCTGCAGGGAGATGCTCGAGCGGGCTCTGGTTCCTGCTGCGCGGAGAGGGGTTGCTGGGCTCGGACCCTCCCCCTCCTTAAACTGTCGCTGCCGTGTGCTCTGGAGAGCTCAGTGTTCCCTCTCTAGTCTCCTCTCCACACGGCTTTGTCCCGCGCTGCCACTTCTCACCAACTTCAGGTACCTCCCGGCCTGCGTGAGAGTGGAGCTCGGTGTAGGAGGGGGTGTTGCTCAGCTCCAGGTAGGGCTGGCGCCACTGCCAGCAGGCAGCGGCTTAAACCGCGCCTCGCTCCCTCCCTGTTGTGTGCCTCCGAATCCCCGATTTTTACGGAAGAATAATCGATTCACCTTTGCTTTAGGCTGTAAATGGTCTTATCCCTCCGTTTCCCGGTGGATGTCTGCAGGCTTGCGAAGCTGGTCCTGTGGAAGTGCGGATCGCTCGCTTGTGGGTATCCACTTTCTTCACTTTTCGCTCTGGGAGCAGAGAGCCAGGAGGGCACCCCTAATCCGCCATGATGGAACCCCCCCTGAGTTATAGTTTTGACAATTACTGATTTTTTGACCCTATGTTATCATTCTGACATTCAGTTTATCTGTAAGAAAAATGGGAAAAATAGCATTAATGCCTTAGAAAAGCAGAGGTCAAACTAAAGAATATGTATAAAACACTTTTGGAATGTAAGTAAATAAATAATACAATTTTACAATTATTTTAATAAAAATTATATTAAGAAATAAAGTGTTCTCTATCTCTATCTTTTTTTTATTAATTATTTTTTTTATTTCAGCATATGATGGGGATACAGATTTTAAGGTTTCAATAACTGCCCTTTCCCCCCCTCCCCCCACAAGTCTGAGTCTCCAGCATAACCATCCCCCAGACGGTGCACTTCTCACTCATTATATATGATTCATATATCTTTTTTTTTATATATATATTAGTTGGCCAATTAATCTCCTTCTATTTTTATAGTAGAGACGGGGTCTCGCTCAGGCTGGTTTTGAACTCCTGACCTTGAGCAATCCGCCCACCTCGGCCTCCCAGAGTGCCAGGACTACAGGCGTGAGCCACCGCGCCCGGCCTATCTCTCTATCTTGCTAGTCATTTAATAAGAATCAAATTAGAACGAAATGGCCATTGTAAAACAATCAGACTGTTAGCTAACATTACTTTCCATGTTATTCCATTTTCTCTTCTAGGTCTTTCTTGGCATATTATTCATACTCAGGTTTATATTTTAGAATTTGCATGTTTTTACAAACAATTGTTTAGTTTTCTTTGTAATTACTCCATGATGAATTATTATATTTTTGTATAAATTTAGGGGTTACAAATGCAATTCTTTTACATGGACCTATTGCATAGTGGTGAAGTCCGGACTTTTACTATTATCAATTGTCCAAATAATGTATATTGTACCTATTAAGTAATTTCTCATCACTCACCCTCTATCAACCTTCATCATTCGAAATTCTGAATGTCTGTCAATCCACAGTCTATGTCCATGTGTACACATTCTTTATCTCCCAGTTATAAGGGAGGACATGTGGTATTTGACTTTCTATGATGACCTCTAGTTCCATCCATGTTGCTGTATAAAACATGATTTCATTATTTTTGTGGCCAAATAGTATTCCATTGTGTATATTTGCTAAATTTTCTTTATCCAATAATTTGTTGATGGAAAGTGAGGTTAAGCCCTTATTTTTGCTATTGCATACAGTGCTGCCATAAACATGTGTGCAGCTATATTTTTGATAAATTGATTCCTTTCCTTTGGGTAGATACCTAGTAGTAGGATTGTTAGATTGAATGGTAGTTCTATTATTACTTCTTTGAGAATTCTCCATATTGTTTTCCATAGAAGTTGTACTAATTTACATTCCCACCAACAGTGTATAATCACTACCTTTTCTCTACATCTTCACCAATATTTATAACTGTTTGACTTTTTAATAATAACCATTCTGAGTGGTGTCAGATGATATCTCATTATGGTTTTAACTTGCATTCTTGTGATGATTAGTAATGTTGAGCATTTTACATATGCTGGCTGGCCATTTGCTTATCTTCTTTTAAAAAAATGTCTATTCATGCCCTTGGCCCACTTTTTAAGGGGTTTATTTGGTTTTTGATGTTGCTCTTGAGTTCCCTGAGTTCTTTGTCACTTCTGGGTATTAGTCCCCTGTTTGTTTCATAGCTTGAAAATGTTTTATACAATTATTTAGGTTTTCTGTTTATTTTGTTGATTATTTCCTTTGCTGTGCAGAAACTTTCCAGTTTAATTATTAGATTTCATTTGTTTATTTTTGTTTTTGTGCTTGTGCTTTTGGGGTCTTAGTCATTAATTTTTTATCTAGACCAATGTACAGAAGAATTTTCCTTAGGTTTTCTTCTAGTATTTTTATAGTTGCAGGTCTTCCACTTAATCCTTTAATCCATCTTGAGTTGATTTTTTTTATATAATGAGAAATAGGGGTCGAAATTCATTCTTCTGCCATGGAGATACAATTTTACTAGTACTGTTGATTAAAAGGTATGTCCTATTCCCAGTGTATGTGTTTGTTATCTGCTTTGACTTTGTCAAAGCTCAGTTGTCTGCAGATATGTGGTTGTATTTCTGGATTCTGTATTCTGTTCCATTGATGTATGGGTCTCTTTTTCTAGCAGTACCATGTTGTATTGTTTACTATAACTTGTAGTTCAATTTGAAGTCAGTTCTAGCTTTAGTTTTTGGCTTTGGATTGCTTTGACTGTATGGGCTCTTTATTGGTGCCATATGAAGTGAAGGATTGCTTCTCCTAATTCTGCAAAAAAAATGACATTGGTATTTTGATAAGGATTGAATTGAATCTGTAGACTGATTTGTGCAGTTTAGTCATTTTAACATTAATTCTCCTGATTCACAAGCATGGGATATTTTCCCATTTGCTTGTGTCATCCACAATTTATTTTCAGTGTTTTGTTCTTTTCCTTGTAGAGATCTTTCACTTCCTTGGTTAAATTTATTTCTGAGTATTTTATTTTATTTTAGCTATTGTAAATAATATTAGGTTTTCTAGTTTGTGAGTGTATAGTTGTTGATTTGGATCTTCTCTCTTCTTTTCTTGGTTATTCTAGTTAACAGTCTATCAATTTTTAAAAATCTTTTGTAACAACCAACTTTTTCTTTTGTTTCATTGATCTCTTTAAAAATCTTTGATTCTATTTCATTTACTCTGGCTCTGATTTTGTTATTTATTTTCTTCTGCTAGTTTTGGGTTTTGTTTGTTCTTGTTTTTCTAATGTCATAAGGTGTGACAGTAGGTTATTAATTTGTGACTTTTCTGGGTTTCTTGAAGTAGGGATTTAATGCTATAAATTTATCTCTTAGCATTGCTTTTTCTGTATCAAAGAGGTTTTGGTATGTTGGGTTTCCATTTTCATGTATTTGAAAAAAATTTTAACTGCATCTTAATTTTCTCATTAATCCAAAGGTCGTTCAGTGGCATATTTTTAAAGCATTTTTACTTTATTTTATCTTATTTTTATTTCAGAATATTATGGGGATACAAACATTTTGGTTACATGTAATGCCTTTGCCTCACCCAAGCCAGGGCTACAAGCGTGCCCTTCCCCCATACAGTGCGCTCGTCACCCATTAGTTGTGAGTTTACACACCCCCAACTTCCCCCTACCACCTGACCAGCACAAAGTGTATATTATTTCCGTATGAGCACCTTAGTGTTGGTCAGTTAGTACCAATTGGATGGCGAGTACATGTAGTGCTTGGTTTTCCATTCTTGTGATACCTCACTTCAAAGGATGGGCTCAAGACCTATCCAGAATAATATAAGAGGAGCTAGTTCACCATTGTTTTTTATACTTGAGTATTATTCCATGGTATACATATATCACATTTTATTAATAAACTCATGTATTGATGGACACTTGGGTTGTTTCCACATCACTGCAATTGTAAATTGTGCTACCATAAACATTTGAGGGCAGATGTCTTTATTACAAAAGGTCTTCTATTCCTTTGAGTAGATGCCTAGTAGTGGGGTTGCTGGATCAAACGGCATTTCTATTTTAGCTCTTTGGGATATCTCCAAATTACTTTCCACAGGGGTTTTACTAATTTGCAGTCAGGGTGGCATATTTTGAAATTTTGATATATTTGTACAAATTCTGAAGTTCCTCTTGGCATTGATTTTTAGTTTTATTCCACTGTGGCCTAATAAAATACTAGATATGATTTTTATTTCAAAAAATTTATTTAGCTTGTTTTGTGGGTTAACATATGGTTTGTGTGGAGAATGTTCCATGAGTTGATGAGAAGAATATATATTATATACTAGTTGGGTAAAACATTCTATAAATATCTGTTGGGCCCATTTAGTCTAACGTCCAATTGAAGTCCAATATTTCTTTCTAAATATACTGTCTTGGTGATATTTCTAGTTCTGTTAGTAATGTTTTGAATTTGCTATATTATTGTATTGCTGTCTATCTCTTCCTTGAGGTCTAGTAATATTTGTTTTATCAATTTGGGTGCTCCAGTTTTGTGTGTATATCTATTTAAGATTGTTACATCCTTTTGCTGAATTTATCCCCTTATCATTACATAATTACCTCCTTGGCTGTTTAATTTTTATTGATTTTGACTTAGAGTCTGTCTTATCTAATATAAATATAGCAACTCCTGCTTGTACTTTGTTTCCATTTGCATGAAATATATTTTTCTACCACCTTACTTTCAAGCTATATGTTTCTTCACAGATACGGTAAGCTTTTAGTAAGTGGCATATAGCTGGGTAATATGTTTTATCTGTTCCTCCATTTTATTTTAAGAGGAACATTTAATCTATTTACATTCAAGGTTAATATGGATATGTGAGGCTTTGTTCCTGTCATATTGTTAATTACTTTATAGCTGTTTTATAAATTTTTCTTTTTTCTCTATGTTTGCCTTTGTGATTTGGTGGAGTTCTGTCACATTGCCATTTCATTTCTTTCACATCCTCCTTTGTGTAATTGTTTTATAAGACTTGTGAATTTTATCATTTTCTGTGTTTTTATGATGGCAAATATTGACGTTCCACTTCCATGTTTAGGATCCTGTTAAGCATTTCTTTTTGGGCCTTCTAGTAGTGACAGATTTGCTCAGCCTTTGCTTATCTGGGAAAGACATTATTCCCCCTTAGTTATGAATCTTATTCTAGTTGGAGAAACATTTATTGGTTGCTGGGTGTTCTTTTTTCTTTTTTCTTTTTTTCTTGCATATTGAAAGAAGGTCCCATTGTCTTTTGGCTAGTAAAGTCTCTGCTGAGAAGTCTGCTGTTGATCTGATGAGATTTCCTTTATACATGACTAGATACTTTTCTCTTGCTGATTTTGGGTTCTTTCCTTCACCTTGACTTTAGACAGTTTGATAACTCTATGGCATCAGGGATGGAGTACAGTTTGAAATACATTTTACTTGTGTTCATTGAGCCTTCTGTATCTGGATGTCTAAATCTCTTTCTAGACTAGGGAAGTTTTCATCAATCCTTAAATAATACTTAAATCCTTACATATTTTTTCTAAATGTCTTATTCTCCCTTGGGAATACTGATGATTAAAAAGTTCAGTCATGGAGAAATGGCGGATTAGGGATGACCTCCTGGCTCTATACTCTTAGAGTGGGAGGTGAAGAAGGCGGCCTGAATCACTCGAGTGGGTATTTCTCCCACAGGATCAACTTCAGGGAATTGCAGGGAAACTTCGAGGGGTAGCAGTGCTGGGAAAAGGAGGAAAGTGACTCAGTGGATTTGCTATGAAGTTCCGAGAATCTGAGTGGTAGAGCGGGTTATTGGAGTGCAAGCTGGCCATGCTCAGCCCAACCTAGAATTCATTATCTGGCAAAATGTAGTTTCATCTATGAGGGAGAAATAAAGTCCTCCTCAGACAAACAATCACTGAAGGAATTTTCAAAGACCAGAACATCCCTGCAGCAAGTTCTGAGACACTCATTTCTAACCAAACAGGGCAGTAGACATTCCTCAAAGTAAAATCATCAAAGAATTAAAGTTTAGATCTCGAACTGCATGATGGCTTAAGGAGTAAAACAAAGCAACAAGTCTCCACCCAACAATATGAATGATAATCTTCCTCCAATTTCAATCCTTTCAATACATGTAAATTGATTAAACTGTCCTCTGAAGAGACATAGAATGGCAGAGTGGATAAAAATTCACAGGCCTAGTATCTGCTGTTTACAGGAAACACATCTAACCCTCAAAGATGTCTACTGGCTGAAGGTCAAGGGATGTAAAACTATCATCCAGTCAAACGAGAGTCAAAAGAAAGCTGGAGTAGCTATACTATTTGCAGATAATATAAGCTTTAAAATAGCAAAAGTAAAAAAAGTATGAAGATGGTCATTATATAATGGTGAAAGGGAAGATCCAACAAGATTTAACAATTCTTAATATCTATGTACCCAATACAGGAGCACCAAATTACTTAAAGCAAACCGTGTCTAATCTAAACACCTTGTTACATAACACTGCCATAGTAGCAGGGGATTTCAAAACTCCATTGAATGATCTGGATAGATCCTCCAAACAGAAAATAAGCAAAGAAATAATGGACCTGAACAAAGCCCTTGATCAAAAAGATCTGACAGATCTCTATAGAACATTCCATCCAAACAAGCTTGAATTTACATTCTTCTCAGCAGCCCATGGATCCTACTCCAAAATTGATCACATCCTAGGCCGCAAATCAAATTTGAAAAAATTCAAGAAAATAGAAAACATACCTTGTATCTTTTGTGACCATAACTGTATAAAATTACAGTTCAATTCCTATAGAAACACTCAACACCTCACAAAATCATGGAAACTAAACAATCTATCCTTGAAAAATTATTGGGTAAAGGAAGAAATTCAGAGGGAAATCAAGAATTTCTTTGAACAAAATGATAATGGTGATACTTCTTACCAAAACCTGTGGTATACAGCAAAAGCTTACCTGAGAGGAAAACTAATAGCAATTAACAATCATATCCAAAACCAGAAAGCTTGTATACTGACAATCTAATGAATAAGCTTAAGGAATAGGAAAAAGAAGAGCAAACATTTTCCAATCCTAACAGAAAAAAAGAAATAATGAAGATCAAAGCAGAACTGAATGAAATGGAGAACAAGAGAACTATACTAAAGATCAACACAACTAGAAGCTGGTTTTTTGAAAAGATAAACGAAATCAATGGCCCTCTTGCTAGATTGCCAAGGACTCAAAGGGAAAGGACTCTAATAAACTCAATAAGAAATGAAAAAGGATAGATCACAACAAAGAAATAAAAAAACATTATATTTGACTATTATATATAAAAAAAACCCTATATGTCCAAAAACTACAGAACAAAGACGAAATGGGCAAATTCTTGGATTCATACAACCCCTCTAAGTTCACCCAGGAGGTAACAGAATTCCTGAACAGACCAATCACAAGCTCATAAATTGAAGCAGTAATTAAAAACCTCCCCAAACGGAAAAGTCCCGGGCAAGATGGCTACACTTCAGAGTTCTATGAAACATACAAATATGAACTCATACCTATACTACAGAAACTATTCCACATCTTTGAGAAGGATGGTATCTTTCCTAACTCGTTCTACAAAGCCAATATCACCTTCATACCAAAGCCATGAAAGGACACACACTAAAAAAAGAATATTACAGACCAAGGTCCCTCATGAATATAGATGCAAAAATCCTAAATAAAATTTTAGTGAATAGAATTCATCAGCACATCAGAAAAATAATTTACCATGACCAGGTGAATTTTATTCCAGAGATGCAAGGATGATTCAACATATGCAAGTCTATAAATGCAATTTACTTCATAAAAAATCAAGAACAAAGACCATATGATTCTGTCAATAGATGCAGAAAAAGCATTTGACACCTTTATGATAAAAATTCTTAACAAAATAGGCATCGATGGCTCATACCTTAAATTTATCAAATCCAACTATGACAAATCCACTGCTAATATTATTCTAAACAGGGAAAAATTGAAATGTTTCCCTCTTCGATCCGGAATTAGACAAGGATACCCACTATCTCCTCTCTTATTCAACATAGTGCTTGAAGTCCTAGCGATAGCAATCAGGCAAGAGAGGGATATTAAGGGCATTCAAGTGGGGACAGATGAAATCAAACTTTTGCTCTTTGCTGATGATATATTATACCTAGAAAACCCCATGGACTCTTCGAAGAGACACCTAGACTTGATATCTGAACATGATAAAGTTTCAGGTTATAAAATCAATATACACAAATCGGAAGCATTCATATATGCCAAGAACCATAAAGCAGAAACTCAAATCAAAAACGCAATACCCTTTACTATAGCCCTAAAGAAAATTAAATACTAGGAGTATACTTAATGAAAGATACAAAAGATTTATACAAGGAGAACTACGAAACGCTAAAATAAGAAATTGCAGAAGATTTAAACAGATGGAAAAATCTACCTTGTTCATGGATTGGTAGAATAAATATAGTTAAAATGACAATATTACCTAAAGTGATCTCCAGAATCAATGCAATCCCCATTAAAATACCATCAGCATTCTTTACAGATCTAGAAAAAATAATTCTTTACTTTGCATGGAACCAGAAAAAAACCTCATATAGCCAAAGCAATCTTAAATAAAAAGAACAAACTGGGAGGCATCAGTCTCCCTGACTTCAAGCTGTACTCTAAAGCAATAATAGTTGAATCAGCCTGGTACTGGCACAAGAACAGAAGCATGGATATCTGAAATAGATCTGAGATACCAGAGATGAAACCATCCATATATGGTAATCTAATCTTTGATAAAGCTGACAAAAATATACAATGGGGAAAAGAATCTCTCTTCAATAAATGGTGCTGGGAAAATTGGTTAGCTTCATGCAAAAGAGTGAATCAGGATCCCTCCCTCTCACTTCTCACAAAAATTCATTCAAGATGGATAACAGACTTAAACTTAAGGTATAAAACCTTAAGAACCCTAGAAGAAGATGTTGGGAAAACCCTATCACGCATTGGTCTAGGCAAAGAATTTTTGAGGAAGACCCCCAAGGCAATCACTGCAGCATCAAAAATAAACAAATGGGATCTGATCAAATTAAAAAGTTTCTGCACATCCAAGGAAACCGTCAGTAGAGCAAATAGACAACCCACAGAGTGGGAAAAATATTTTCTCTCTACGCCTCTGATAAAGGTCTAATAAAGAATCTCTCTAGAACTTAAAAGAATTAACAAGAAAAAATCAAACAATCCCTTCAAGAAATGGGCAATGGAAATAAACAGAAACTTCTCTAAAGAAGAGATAATAATGGCCTGCAAACATATAAAAAATGCTCAATATCTCTAATCATCAAAGAAAAGCAAGTCAAAACCACAATGAAATACCACCTAACACCAGTAAGAATGGTCTATATCAAGAAATCCCAAAACAACAAATGCTGGCGAGGATGCAGAGAGACAGGAACACTCTTACACTGCTGGTGGAACTGCAAATTAGTGCAACCTTTGTGGAAAAGAATTTGGAGATACCTCTAACAGCTAGAAATAGAAATACCATTCGACCCAGCAATAGCATTGTTGGGCATCTACCCAAAAGAGCATAAGACACTCTATTATAAAGACATCTCCACCCAAATGTTTATAGCAGCATAATTCGCTATTGCATGGTCATGGAAACAACCCCACTGCCCATCAATTCATGAGTTGATAATTCAAATGTGGTATATGCTCACAATGGAATATTACTCAATTCTAAGAAATGACAGTGAGCTAGCACCATTTATGCTATCCTGGATTAAGCTCAAGCCCGTTATCCAACGTGAGGTGATACAAGACATGGAAAATCAGCCCCACATCTACTCGCCATCAAATTGGTACTCACTTTTTAAAATTGTGGTTCTCAAATGGTGGTAATGTTCACCAGGGATTCCGGGGTGGGGGTGGGGGTGAGAAGAGACCCAATCTTAGGCATGTAGCGAGCATTTTGGAGGGGAAGGCCATAACTCTAACCCTTCTTAGGGAGACGCAAATATATACAATATAACAAAAATGTCACAAAAACCCCCAAAGAAACAAACAAAAAAACCCCTCTTTATTGGGTGGTGGGCAGGCGGGAGGGGTGAGGAGGAGAAGGGTTTATACTTACATAATATGTGCGGAGCGCACCACTGGGGGATTGGACACCCTTGAATCTCTGGCACGTTGGGGGGAGGGGGTAGGGGCAGTGACAATATATGTAACCCTAACAATATTTGTACCCAAATATTATGATGAAATAAAAGGAAGAAGAAAAAGAAAAGTTCACTCACTTTATATAGTTCCATACTTTTCAAAGGTTTTGTTCATTTTTTTAAATTATTTTTTCTTTGTCTGACTAGATTGATTTAAGAAATCTCTATTTATGTTCTAAGAGTCTCTCTTCTGCTTGGTCTAGAGCATTGTCAAACCTTTGAAATGTATTTTGTAAGTCCTTCAATAAATTTTTCATTTCCAGAAGATTTTTCCATAAATTTTTCATTCATATTCTGAGTTGATTTTCTGATTTCTTTGTATTTGTTTGAAAATTTATTTGCATCTAATTTAGCTTCATTAAAATTAATGTTATGAATTTTTTATTAACTCATACCATGAGGACAATAATATTTTGAATTCTTTATATGGCATTTCAAGGATTTCTTTTTGGTTAGAATCCATTCTTAGAAAATTACTGTGTTCTTTGGGTGTGCCACAATAGCATGATTTTCTATGCTTCTTGTATTATTGTGTTGATTTCTTTGCTTCTGGAGAAATATTTGTTTCCTCTTATTTTTTAATTTACTTTCATTGAGGGGAGATTATATTCTTTTGAAGATGTGGCTATGATGTATGTTATGTAAGGTTGTTTGGATTTGCTTCTACTTGCATTAAGTGGAAAGTACTCTGTATAATTTTCTTCATTATAAACAGCCTAAATATGGTGACTATCGCAAATGGCAGTTGTAGTAGTGGTGTACCAAGAAATTGAGTAGGTTCATGAACACATGGGTAACTGGGGTGGCATCAGCGATGGTAGTAGCAGGTCATGAGAAACTTGTCTCATTCTAGAGCACAGCACACTGTGTCAGTAGAACCTGCAATGGGATATGTGAGTAGATCATATGGACAATAGGTGGCAGTTGCCAGGTTTCCTCTCAAACCTTTGGTTTCCCCACCCAAGCCTCCTGGGGCAGCAATAGTGGATGTGTCTGCAGCACTGTACAGAGGGTGAAGTGGGTTCTTGTTCTATTCTCATGAGCCAAAAGAATCACAGAGGCTGCTTGGACATTGGGAAGAAATATTAATATTTTCCTACAAAGCCCAGCAGATAGTTTTTGCCATTGCTTAAGGTGAAGTCACTTTTCACAACCCTAAACAGAAAGCTTTTGGGATTTCCTGCTCTCTGTGGCAGTAGCACTGGAGGGCTACTAATAGGTGGAATGGAATTCCACTATTCCTTTAAACCTGGACACAGAGGCCACACTGCCAGTGTAGTTGCAGTCACTACTCACACTCTAAGACAGTCTGGCTCACTTGCCCCAACTTCTTGTGGCAGTAGCATTGGCTGTACCTCAAGCATTGTGCAGAGAGGAAGGAGGAGTCCTGTTCATTATGCCTGAGTTTGAGCACAGAGGCTACTCAGCTGGTAAGGCCAGATTTCACTCTTTTCTTGCAGAGCCAAGCATGGAGTTTGTTCCTTTCTTAGGATCAAAGTAACTTTTCACAGCCCCATGCAGGGGATTCTCAGGCCATTGGAAAGTGCATACTGTGGTTTCCTCTATATAAGGGGTTGCCTTATTGTGTGCTTTACTCTTTCTTTCCCTGAGTGTAGTACTCCCTGAGGAGTATATTACTGGGGACTCTGCAGCACCTTTGGGTCCAGCCAGTACTCTGCCACTGCAGCCCTCTGAGTGGCTACTGGGTAATATCAGTAGGAGCTCCCGGGATGTGGAGATATAAGGGCTGAAGTTTTTAGGGCAGGAATAAGTTCTGTGGTGGCTGTGCTCTCACAGTGGTGCCCTCCTTTATCCACTCAATTCTGGGAGGAGCATGAATGACCCAACATGAGGACATAGTCTGGTGCAATGCTCTCAAGCGGTCCCACAAATCACTGCCCATGCTGGTTTCAGGGTTCATAAGGGTAGAGAAGCTCTCCTGGAATTTGTATTTTAGCAGTCCACAACAGGGATGCTACTTGACTGTTAAACACAATACTGAGTCCCTCCAGGCTCCTAGCCAATCTCAGCTAAGTTGGCCTCTCACTTCCTTTTTCTTTTGTGACTCAGGCTTTTCCCGTGAGTTCTCCAATGAGCTCTAGTGTTCTATCGTGGACATTCTATTCAAGATATGATTTATTCAAACTGTCGATTCTTCTTTCCAGGGAGAAATGGCATTCAAGGTTTATAGAGTCATATAGAGTAGTATAATGGACTCTGGAGACTGAAAAAGAGGGAGAAGAGAGGTGAGGGATGAAAAATTAACTATTGGATATAATGGACACTGTTTGGATGTGGGTACTTTAAAGCCCAGACTTCAAGACATACAATATATCCATGTAACAAAACTTCACTTGTACAACCTAAATCTATTAAATTTTTTGAAATGAAAAAATTGAAAAAAATGCATAAGTTAAAAGAAAAAGCAAATATATCAATGTTATTAGAAACCAATATTTTTGTGTAAATGAAGTGAGATTCAAGTACAAAATCAAAAAATTAATAAACCCTAGACATTAATTTTGAAATAGAATGCAAATATAAATTTGTGACTTTTAAAGATAGTACCTAGTTCGTTCCAATAAAAGGGCTTAGAGAAAAATAACAAACAAGTCACAACATCATCACTGCCAGGATGTTGGATTCTAAATATTTGCACTAATGGAACCAGAACTCCTTGAAGTAATGGCTGATTATGGGTCTGAGATAAAGAAAGTATAAAATGAACTTGGAGTACATTGTGCCAGAATTCAGAAAAGTGTTCTAATACTAATGAGGTCACATAAAAGTGGTACAAAGTCAGACTGAAGGGGCCCTTAATAGTGCAAATTAGGATGATTTGAGCGTTAAAAAAGATGCTTTTTAATGTCTTTCATTGGTTACATAACATTGAAATAATAAAATCCATAGTACATAGTAATACTGCAAAGAAACAAAGATAAAGTATTCGTTTTATTTTGTTTTTGTGTAGAACATTGCTAGTTAATAAATTATGAGATTTTTAAAAATCACTATTTAACACTCCATGATATAATAGATTCAGACAAGGATCAACAATAGTTTCTAGGTCAACAAAGTAAAAGGTTGTTGAAGAAGAGGATAATCACAACATAGATTGCTAAAGTAAGGCAGTCTGTTCAAAGTAAATAAAGTTCCAGAGGGAGCCAAGATGACCAACTAGAGACACAGCCTGCTGAACCATCCTGGCAGAAGAGTTGAGGGTTGGATTGAGGAAAGCAGAGAGTGATCACTGTTTGGAAGTGGACCACAGGGACAGACACCAGTGGAGTCCATGGACACCACCAGGAGGAAATGCGTAGTTGAGAGAGAGGATAATAGAAGGGAGCAATTGGCAGTGTGAACCAAATCCAGGGAGTTATGGAACCCAAGGAAAGGGTAAGGGGGTTTCCCCTGCCCCCACCAAGGTGTCTCAGACAAGCAATGGGACACAGGGCTCTCATCCTTCAGGGGAGTGCCACAAGGACCAGACAGCCAGCATCCGGAATCTGGACACCTCTTCCTCAGCAAGTCCTCCACACCTGCCATTCTAGAAAGTAATTTTGGCTCAATCTGCTCATAGACTTGTGGCACCCACTCCATAACAACTGCAAAAGCACTTTTTGCTGAGAGCCTTGGCTCCCTGCAATGGGGGTGCATTTCCAGCCCAGCCTGCCTCAAGAGTGTAACCACAGAGGTGGCTTGGAGAGGAATATGTTCCTGGTGCAACAGGGAGACTACAGCCCCTTCCCTCCACCACAGTAGATTCTAGTGCTCTTTGTGCTTCTTTGTTCAGCTCTGGAGGTCCGTTCCTACCCTGAGCTGGTGGGGCAGCTGCAGTTTGTGATCATCCTACCCACAGGCATTTGGCACATTCACCTACTGATAGCACGGATGGTGGGTCAGGGAGGCATATGGGAGAGGTCCCATCTCCAGGGTCAGGTGACAAGAGAAACAGCTTGCCCATCAGGAGGATGTGGAGGAGCAGAGGAGAGCAGAGAGCTGTAAATGTGCCCCAACCCCCACAGAACTGCCATATTGGAGTAGGCTGCTGCACTAAGATTGAATTTCCATAAGTACTGGTTCCCATGGCAACTGAATGCTTTGACTACCACAGGCTGAATCAGAGCAGCTTCCCCCACAACCAATCACTTTAACAGGGAGTACAGCTTGATACAATAGCTGCCAATATTCTCCTGGTGAGAGTGTCCCCCTAGCAAAGACCTCTTCAGATGGAGTGGCCCACCTGCCTTGCCTTTTCTGCCATAGTAGCAGAAAAAGGATGCACAGTTGGATATTCACCTATCCACCAGCATCATGCAGAGATGCAGGCCAACAGGGCAGACACATAAACTGAGGAAGCTCAGGAGCCCATCTTGGGTGGAGAGAAAATGCAGTGGACCATTCAAAGAGGAAAGTGCCCCAGCTTGTGGATAGAGATGGAAAAAGCCTTGCTAGTGTCCTCATCAATCAACAGATAGGCACCTCCCAACAAGAGCAGACCTCTAGGCTTAGAGAGAGAGTCCTGAACTCCATATCAGTAGCCACGCATAGTGGCTAGAAAAACAAACTCTGAGCCCAATAGAGGCTCAGCAAAGATCTACACTCAGGCTTTCCTGCCCCAGCTATGAACTACCTTGCTCCTCCCCGCACATCAGAGGGGAGCAGGTACAATCCACCAGCTGAAAACTTAAGCTGAAGGACCAAACCAAATACACTCCATTAGGAAGAGGTGAAGACAATAGGACAGAGGTAACAGAAGAAGTTCATAAAACCTTCTAAAACACCCAAAAGGCAATTAAGGAGCAGAGCTCCTCTCCCCAACATGGTCAGAGAATGATCTTTGGGAACTCAGAGATGGGGCCTTATATCAGCCATACTACCCCTAGCTGTAGACCAAGAGGCCATATGACAAAGAATCAGAAAAAGAACCCTGGAAATGTGAAAAATAAGACCAAAAAGATACCCCTCAAAATAGAATAATAGGTCCTCAACAATAGATACCAAATTAAATGAAACAGTTAAAATGACAGATGAAAAATTTTGAATATGTTTTGCAAGAAAGCTCAATGAAATACAAAGGAAAATAGAGATAAACACAAATAACCTATAAAAACAATGCAGACAATGAATGAAAAATTCTCTAAAGGAGTTGACATATTAAAGAAAAACCAAACAGAAATTTTGGAAATGAATACTGCATTGAAGGAATTACAAAACACAGTGGAATGCCTTAAGAAAGACTGGATCATGCAGAAGAAAAAATGTCAGATTTTGAAGATAACAACTATTAACTAAACAAATAAGTGAAAGAGAAAGAACACAGAAACAAGAGCCATGAACAAAGCATACAAGAAATTTGTGATTATGTTAAGAGGACAAACATAAGAATCATAGACATCACTAAGGGTGAAGAAGACAATACACAAGGTTGGATAATATACTTGAGTGAATACTTGAAGAAAATTTCCCTGCTCTTGCTAGAAATCTAGATATCCAGGGACAAGGAGCACACAGGACTCCTGAAAGATTCAATGTGAAAAGACAATCACCACATCACACAGTTATTATTGGCCTAAGTAAACAAAAAAGAGATACTCCCATGAGCAGTAAGGAAATAGCAGCAAGTAACTTACAAGGGAAAACCCATAAACTAACTGAAGACTTAGTACTGAAACTTTACAAGCTAGAAGGAACAGGACACCCATCCCCAGACTTCTAAGTCAGAATAATTACAAGCGTAGACTTCTGTATTTTGCAAAAGTAAGCTTCTTATGTGAGGGAGAAATAAAGACGTTCCCACACAAGCAATAACTGTGGGAATTTGCAAGAACCAGACCTGCCCTGCAGGAAGTGCTGAGAGCTGCAGTACACACTGACTTGTGCAATAAACATCAACAAGTGTAAAATCACCCAAATGATGAGGTCCAGAAAATAGATTCTATAATGGCTAAAAAGATAAAACAAAACAATAAGGGTCTACCAAACAGGATGAACAAAATTCCACCCCAAATATCAATTCTCCCAATAAGGGTGAATAGTTTGAACTGCCCAAAGAAGAGACATAGGCTGGCTGAATAAAAAAAATAAATAAAAGCAAAGTATCTGCCATCTCCAAAAAATACATCTAACCCACAAGGATTAATTCAGACTCAAGATGAAGGGATGGAAACTGATCTTCCAGGCAAACAGAAACCAAAAGAAACCTGGCGTGGCTATTCCCATATCACAAAACATACAGCTTAAATGAATGAAAGTAAAGAAAGACAAAGATGGTCACTATATAGTGATGAAGGGAAAAATTCAACAAGAAGACTTAACAACCCTAAATATTTTTTATTTTATTTTAGCTTATTATGGGGGTACAAATGTTAAGGTTATGTATATTTCCCATGCTGCCCCTCCCCCCTTGAGACAGAGCCCCATGCATGACCATCCCCCAAACGTTGCACATCTCACTCATTGTGTTTGTATATACCCATCCCCTTCTCCCCCTCCCACCTGCCCAACACCCGATAAATGTTATTCCTATATGTCCACTGAGGTGTTGATCTGTTAATATCAATTTGCTGGTGAGTACATGTTGTGTTTGTTTTTCCATTCTTGAGATACTTCACTTAGTAGAATGGGTTCCAGCTCTATCCAGGAAAATACGAGAGGTGCTATATCACCATTGTTTCTCAAAGCTGAATAGTATTCCATGGTATACATATACCACATACCACAACCCTAAATATTATGCAACCAAACAGAAGCACCCAGAAACATAAAGCAAATCCTGTTTAATGTAAACAAAATGATAAACAGCAACACCATAATATCAGGGAACTTCAAGACTCCACAGACACAAATGTACAGATCCTCCAGACAGAAAATAAGCAAGGAATCAATGAACTTAAACATAACTCTAGATCAAATGGGCCTAACAGACATGTACAGAATATTCCACCCAAGTAACACTGCATATACATACTTCTCTTAAGCACTTTGAAATTTCTCCAAAATTGATCACATCCAAAGCCACAAAACAGAGTTCAACAAAATAAAAAAAAATAGAAATGATGCCATATATCTTCTTAGACTACAGTATAAAAAAATGGAAATCCATTCTAAGACAAACACTCATCTCTACATAAAGTCTTGGAAATTAAAGAAGCTATTGCTGAATGATTGTTGGGTCAAGGAGGAGATTCAGATGGAAATCAAAAGATTCTTTTAATTAAATGATAATGGGTCACAAGTTATCAAAATCTGTGGGATACAGCTAAATAAGTTCTGGAATGAAAACTCATAGCCTTAAATGCCTATATCCAAAAGACAAAAAGATCACAAATCAATAATGTAATGAATCCTCTCAAGGAATTGGAAAAGGAAGAGAAAACCAATATTAAACCGAGCAGAAGGAAACAAATAACCAAGATCAGAGAAGCACTAAATGAAATTGAGAACAAAAGTACTATTCAGAAGATTAATGAGGGAGAAAATTCAAGATGGTGGATGATAGAAACCACCAGCCACAGTGTCTCTGCAAAAAAGACAGATTTTAGAAGAAAGTGAAAAACAATAAAAATAAACAAGCAGATGAACATAGATTGGATGAGCATCAGAAGGAAGGATGCCTGAAATTACAGGAGTCCACAAGGGAAGAAGTTGTGGAGGAGAACTGGAAGGAGAAAGGCCCCCAAGAGGCTTGGAAACCAGCGACAAGGGGAAGTGGAGAAGTTAACTTTCATCTCCCTTGCATATTAGACAGCTGGTGGGCTCCTGAGCACTTGGAGAGACGAGCCAACACAAGACAAGGGATGGCTGCCACCAGTTAGCAGTGAGCCTCTTGAGGACAGGGCACCAGGCTCCCAGCTCGCTCAGGGCACCTCTAGGCACACAGACCTGAGCCGATCAGAAGGCGCCATATTGCTTCATTCTCCCCTTCCCCTTCTCTATCTGGTGGTTCCCAGAGAGACAATTTATCCATCACATGGAGGCATCTCCAAGGAAAGGGACCTTTCCTTTTGGGGCCCTACAGCAGACAGAGAGGTATTCAGGCTCTGAGATCCCTAGCTGCAAGCCCTCCCAGGTACTGCTAGACTGGTGACTCAATGAGAATGGGGCAAATCCTGAGGCAGAATTACATCGATCCAGCTACAGCACACCATGGGTGACTTGAGACCAGCACTCCTCTCCCTAGCAGGGTCAGGGATTCATCTCCAGGGCCCAGGGGACAGGCCTGTAGTCCAGATCCCTTACATCCAGGTCTCAATCACATTGCCCCAGGGAACATAAGGGAAATTTGTGAAGGAGCCTATTGAGGTGTATGTGCTTTCAGGGGCAGATCAGTATGCTTCAGGGGCAACCCTCCTCTCATGGGAAAGCCATGTGCCCAGCCGATCCTCCAATCCTGTGCAGAGAAACTCCCTGACTGCATCACAGCCAGGGGAGATCCTCTGGCTTGCCATCCTTCCTGCTGGCAGAGGCCCAGGAGAAACCACGGAATACAAGAGGGTGGAAAGGAGAGAGGCCTGCTCCAGACTGCAGGTCTCGGACAGCCCCACTCCAACACACAGACATTTCAGCCGAGTGAGGCTATTTCAGTTCCTCCTTAGCAGATTTCCCCAGAAGCAAAAAACAGAACTTTGCCCATCATAACATCATTTGTGTAGCTTGAGAGCAGGCTTATCCAACCCAGCTCAGCCCAGACTCACTCCAGGACCTGACCCGACTGAGGTGAAGCATAAGGATACAGCTGGAAGTCCCAGGGCTACACCCACCCCCTGAGGCACAAGAGAGCCTATCTAGAGAAGCAAGAGCTGGTTACAGGACACCAAAACAACACTGCAAACTGCTCCTCCCAGAAAGCACCATCTACTGACAGAAAGGTCATTCCACACACCCTTTCACTGCATGTACTGGCTCATCATACAGGGTGTGGTCGAATCCAAACCACAAACACCACCTACTGGCTCAGAGACTAAACAAGGTGTATCATTATCCAAATGTAAACTGAAAAGTAAGAAGCAACAGTTGATCCAGATGGGGAGAAATCAGTGAAAGAACTCTGGAATTATGAAGAATCAAATGTAAATCATGCCCTCAAAGGGAAACACCAGCTCTCTAGCAATAGACATCAAACAAATTCAGAACACTAAAATAACAGAAGAGTTCTGAGCAAGGATTGTAAGAAAACTCAATGATATGCAAGAATAAATGGATAATCAACACAAAGAACCACAAAAAAATTTCAGGACTTCAAAGAATAATTCACGGCCGGGCGCGGTGGCTCACGCCTGTAATCCTAGCACTCTGGGAGGCCGAGGCGGGCGGATTGCTCAAGGTCAGGAGTTCAAAACCAGCCTGAGCGAGACCCCATCTCTACTATAAAAATAGAAAGAAATTAATTGGCCAACTAATATATATATATAAAAAAAAAAAAAATTAGCCAGGCATGGTGGCGCATGCCTGTAGTCCCAGCTACTCGGGAGGCTGAGGCAGCAGGATTGCTCGAGCTCAGGAGTTTGAGGTTGCTGTGAGCTAGGCTGACGCCACGGCACTCACTCTAGCCTGGGCAACAAAGCGAGACTCTGTGTCAAAAAAAAAAAAAAAAAGAATAATTCACTAAGGAAATTAAATTATTAAAGAAAAATCAAACTGAACTCCTAGAAATGTAGAATTTATTCAAGGAACTACAAAACACAGTGGAATGCCTCCAGAACAGGGTAGATCAAACAATCTCAGTGATTGAAAATAACACCTTCCAATTAAGTAAGTCAGTTACAGAGATAGAGCAGAGAAATAAGAAAAAAGAGCAAAGCATGCAAGAGATGTGGGATTCTGTGAAGAAGACTAATGTGAGAGTTATAGGCATGCCTTAGGGTGAAGAAGAAAATTTACAAGGGTTGGATAAGCTATTTGAAGAAACAATAGAAGAAAAATTTCCCAGGCCTTGCTAAAAATCTAGGTATTCAGGTACAAGAAGCATAAAAGACTCCTAGGAGATTCATTGCAAATAGGAAGACACCACGACATGCAGTTATCAGACTGACCAAAATGTCCACTAAAAAGGCCCTTCTACTAGATGAAGGTGAAAGAAGCAAGTAACATACAATAGAAAGCCTACCCAAATAACACCAGAATTCTCAACCAAAACCTTACAAGCAAGAAGAGGCTGGGGCCCCATTCTCACTCTTCTCAAAGAGCATAATGCCCAGCCCAGAATCTTGTACCCTGAAAAACTAAGTTTTGTATATGAAGGAGAAATAAAGACATTCTAATATAAGCAAAGACTGAGGGAATTTACCAAGACAAGACCAGCCCTCCAAGAAGTACTCTAAACAGAGTTACACACGGATCAGCACAATAAACAATCATGAATGTAAAACCACTTAAAATCTAAAGATCAATGTCCAGATACCACAATGGCTCTAGCGAGAAAACAAAGTGGCAAAGTTCAACCCAACAAGTTGAACAGAAATTTGCTCCACCTATCAGTTCTCCTAATAAATGTGAATGGCTTGAACTCCCCACTCAAGAGACACAGGCTTGCTGAATGGATAAAAAAATACAACCCAAGTATCTTCTGTCTTCAGCAAACACATCTAACCTGCAAGCATGCATATATACTAAAGGTAAAGGGGTGGAACACAATATTTCAAGAAAATGAAACCCAAAAGAAGGCTGGCATGGCAGTTTTGATTTCAGATAACTTAGTCTTTAAATAAAAATGTGTAACAAAAGACAAAGAGGGTCACCACATTATGGTCAATGGTACAGTTCAGCAAGAAGACATAACAATTCTAAATATGTATGCACACAATTTAGGTGCTACCAGATTCATCAAGCAAACTCTTATTGATCTAAAAGTGATATAGCAGCACTGTAATAGCCAGAAACTTTAACAACCCACTGACAGCGCAGGACAGATTCCCCCAAACATAAAATTAACAAAGAAATAATGGACTTGAACAGAACTCTAGAACAAATGGGCCTGACTGACATTTACAGAACATTCTACCACAAAACCACTGAATATACGTTCTTATCAGCTCATAGAACATTCACTAAGTCTGACCATATTCTAGGACACAAAGCACTTCTCAAAACACTTAAAAAATAGAAATTTTACCATGCATCTTCTCAGATCACAGTCGAATAAAATTAGAAATCAACCCCAACAGAAATTTTCATCTCTACATAAAGTCATGGAAACTAAACAACCTTTGGCTGAATGATTATTTCATAAATGAGGAAATCAAGATGGAAATCAAAAGATTCTCTTAACTAAATGACAAAGGAGACACAAGTTATCAAAATTTGTGGGACGCAGCTAAAGCAGGCCTGAGAGGAAAGTTTAGTTACATAAATGCCTATATCCAACAGATAAAAAGATTACAAATAGAGAACCTAATGAATCGACTCAAAGAGCTGGAAAAAGATGAACAGACTGACCCCAACCACAGCAGGAGAAGTTAAATTAATAATATCAAATCAGAACTTAATGAAATTGATAAGAGAGTCACTATATGGAAGATTAATAAAGCAAAATGTTGGTTCTATGCAAAATTAAACAAAATTGACCCATCTTTGGGTATACTAATGAGAAGCAGAAAAGATATAATTCTAATAAGCTCCATCAGAAGGGAAAAGGAGAAATTACAACTGATGCCACAGAGCTACAACGTATCATCTATGAATACTACAAAAACCTTTTCACACACAAAGTGGAAAATGTAGAAGAAATGGGCAAATTTTTAGAAAAATACAGCCTCTCTTGGCTCAACCAGAAAGGAATAGAATTCCTGAACAGACCAATTTCAAATACTGAAATTGAAACAACAATAAAAACCTTCCAGAAAAGAAAATTCCCAGACATAATGAGTTCTATGTGCACAATCTGGAAGATGGACACCCTTGAAGCTCTTACTCTGGAGGAATGGCGGAATAAGGACACTATACATAACCTAAACATTTGTACCCCCATAATATTCTGGATAAAAAAATTAATGAAACAGAAAGTTGATTCTTCGAAATGATAAACAAAATTGACAGGCTTGTTGCTAGATTGATGAGAAGCAGAAAGGATTTTAATAAGCTCAATCAGATATGAAAAAGCAGAAGTTAGAACTAATTTCACAGTAATAAAAAACATCATCTTTGAATACTATAAAAACCTTTATGCCGAAAAACTTCAAAGCATGGAGTAAATGGACAAATTCTTAGAAACGCACAACCTCTAGATTCTATCAGGAAGAAATAGAATTCCTCAACACAACAATATCAAGCAAAAAAATCAAAGGAACAATAACAAAAACTTCTAACAACAATAACAACAAAAAAGTCCAGACCAGATGGGTTTACATTCTAATTTTTACAAAGAAGAACTGGAACCTATACTGTAGAAATTATTCCAAAACATTAAGAAGGATAGAATCCTCCCAACTCATTTTGTGAAGCCAATATGTCCTGATGCAAAAGCCAGGAAAGAGCACAACAGAAAAGAAAAGCTACAGACCAATATCCCTTATGAAGAAAGATGAAAAAATTCAATAAAATATTAGTAAAAACAGAATTCACCTGCACATCCAAGAAAAAAAAATGCACAATTACTAAGAAGGCTTCATCCCTAAAATACAATAATGCTTCAACATATGCAAATCTATAAATGTAATTCACCACATAAATTAAGGCAAAGCCAAAAATGATATGATCTTCTCAGTAGATGCAGAAAAAGTTATGTGACAAAATTCAGCACCCTTTTATAAGAACTTTTAACAAAATAGGCATAGATAGGACATACCTCAAAATTACTAAACTCATATTTGACAAACCCACAGCCAACATCACACTGAACAGAGAAAAATTGAAATCATTCCCACTTAGAACTGGAGCCATACAAGGTTGCCCTCTATCACCACTTCTATTCAACATAGTGCTGGAAGTCCTTGCCAGAACAATCACACAAGAGAAGGAAAGCAATGGTATCCAAATATGGAAATAAGAGGTCAAATTATAACTTTTTGGTGACAATATTACATTATATCTAGAAAACCATAAAGATTCAACTAGGAGAGTCTTGGAATGGATAAGTGAATACAGCAACATCTCAGGTTACAAAATCAAGGTAAACAAATCAGTATCTTTCACATACACCAATAACAGTCAATCTGAGAATCAGATCAAAGGAGCAATATCTTTCACATTAGCATCAAATAAAAAATAATATTTAGGAATATATTTAAGGAAATGAGAGACGTATATAGGAAGGACTATGAAACACTGAGAAAAAAATTGCAGCAGATGTAAACAAATGGAAAACCATACCATTCTCATGGATTGGCAGAATCAATATCATTAAAATGTCTATACCACCCAAAGTGATATACAGATTCAGTGCAATCCCTATTAGAATACCAACATCATTTTTTGCAGATATGGAAAAAATAATTCTATGCTTTATATAGAAGCAGAGATGACCACATATAGTCAAAGAAACCTTAAGAACAAAGAACATATTAGGATGCATTAGTTTACAAGATTCTAAGCTATACTACAAGGCTATAGCAACCATAAAAGCATGGTACGAGCACAATAACAGAGATATTGATCAATGGAACAGAACTAGAACCCAGATATAAAACCATATCCGTATTGTTATATGATCTTTGACAAAGCAGATAAAACACACACTGGAGAAAAGAATCCCTGTTCCATAAATGGTGCTAGGAAAATTGGGTAGCCAGATGTAGAAAGCCACACCTCTCACCTCTCACAAAAATTAAGTCATGATTAATAACAGACTTAAACACAAGGTATCAAACCATAAGCATTCTGGAACAAAATGTTGGAAAAGTTCTTATATATGTTGACCTAGGCAAAGAATTTATGAAGAAAACCCGCAAAGTAACCACAGAAACAACAAAAATAAATAAATGAAATCTGATCAAATTAAAAACCTTCTACATATCCAAGGAAACTCTCATTAGAGCAAATAGACAACCTACAGAATGGGAGAAAACATTTGAATGATACACATCTGCTACAGGGCTGATAACTGGAATCTACATAGAACTCAGGAAAATCAACAAGAAAAATATCAAACATCCCCATTAGAAAGTGGGCAAAGGATATTCACAGAAACTATTCAAAGGAAGACAGATAAAATGGCCAGAAACATATTAAAAGTTTCTCAACGTCTCTAACCATCAGGGAAATGCAAGTAAAACTACAATGAGATATCACGTAACTCCTGTGATACTGGCTTTTATCAAAATGTCCCAAAACAGCAAATGTTGATGTGCATGTAGAGAGATAGGAACACTCATACCTTACTGGTTGGGCTGCAAATTAGTGCAACCTCTATGGAAGGTAATATGTAGATACCTCAAAGAACTATAAGTAGAACTACCATTTGATCCAGTAATCTCAGTACTGGGTATTCACCCAAAATAAAAATGAACATTCTATAATAAAGATATCTGCACTCAAATGTTCATAGCAGCACAATTCACAATTGCAAAGATGTGGAAACAACCCAAGTGCTTATCAGTACATGAATAGATCAATAACTTGTTGTATATATGTACCATGGAGTATACTAAGCCATAAAAATTAGTGAACTACCTTTTGTATTATTGTGGATAGAATTGGAGCCTCTTCTTCTAAGTGAAGTATCACAAGAATGGAAAAACAAGCACTCTAGGTACTCATCATTAAATTAGTACTAAGTCATCAACACTTATGTGTACATATGGAAGTAACATGCATCTGATGTCCAGAAGGTAGGAGTAGGAAGGAGGGGGTGGGTAAACTTTCACCTAATGTGTGCAGTGGGGGGATGCACTTTCTGGGGGATAGGCATGCTAGTAGCTCTGACTCAGGCAGTGCAAAGGCAATATACGCAACCAAAGTGTTGTACCTCCTTATTATTGTGAAATTTAAAGAAATCCATATAGGTGAGTGGAAACCTATTTTCCTCCCTCTGTCATATTGGAGGAATGGGACCCTCTGACTGATTGCCCAGTCCTAGTACATAAATGACCATTTAGCTTGTGCAACATTTAAAGCAAAATTTTTTGTGACACTAATAAAACTGAAAATCTGTATTTGAAAAAAAAAAGTAAATAAAGTGTCTTCATGCTGGAAAATCTAGAAATCATCTAAATCATGTGAACAAAGTAATCATTAGTAATAATGAGTAATAATGATCCATCCTTTTATTTTGCAATGGAAGTGCACTACATGATTAATGAAGTATTCCTGCTAAAAATGTTTAACTTGAACTTATTCAAGCCTCTAACTTTATACAAATGTGTTGGGAAAAGATGATTGAGGAATTAATGAGATGTGACTCATAAGATCATTATTTTATTGCATTGCCCAATATTGCTATATTAAAGACAGAAACAGAAGTTTGCAGGGCTTCACCTTGAAGAAATATGTGAACTCATTAGTTTGCTTATCAAGGGCTGCCTACACCTTGGGAGGGCTCTCAAAGCTCCAGTAGGGATGTTTTCCAAGAGGCTTCCCAGTTATCTCATATCTGTGGTGCCTTCCTGTTTTTGAAAGGCAAAACAGGTAAATACCTAGCTCACAGGATGGAATCAGGAGACAATGAGTGCCCTTTGCCCAGAGGCATGCCCCTGTGGTTATAACCAACTTGTTTTGTAGAGATGAGTTTCCTGTTCTCTCCTGACTGTCTGCCTTAAGTCCACAATAACTAGATCAAAGAAATGTAGAGCCACTATACCTCTTTGTTATTCCTCTGTTAATTGGTAACTATCTCTTAGAACTTAGAAGTTAGTCCTTGAAAGACTTTGTACCTGTTTGTTCACCTAGATAGATTAGAAATTCTTAGAAGCCCTTTGAGAGGACTTTTGACCCTAACCCACTACCTGTTACTATGTAATCCTGTTTAGCAACTGCATTACCTGATATGTAAATTTGTTAGTATGGCAACTGGTAATTGATATCTATGATTATAAAAACCTATGTGAATCTAAGTTCAGGACTGGACCATTTACAGAGATATGGTCCAGACTGCTGAGTACGCCTGCTATTAGCTGATCTTATATAAAACTATGAAACTATACCTTAGTCTCTGTGTATTCTTTTATTCTCTCTATTTCCTATCAATTGTCTTATCCTCTGTGGTGATCCCCATCTAAGGGACCTGGCTTCACGAGGAGAAGTAGCTAATCTCATTGCGGCCTTGCTCACCCTGCACAGATGCATAAAATAGAGGAAAAATGGAAGAAATTTGGTAAATATTTGTTGGATTAAAAATTAATAGTTCAAAGTAATTAGAAACATAACTTGAAGAAGGCTTGTTGAGGGCTGATGCAGAATTAAGAATAGAAAGGTATTAAGTTTCTTAGATTTAAATGATAAAAATTCAAATGCCACTTGAGTTGTCTCCACATCTTTGCAATTGTGAACTGTGCAGCTATAAACATTCAAGTGCAAATGTCTTTATTATAGAATGTCTATTTTTTTCCTTTGAATAGATGCCTAGTAGTGGGATTGCTGAATTAAATGGTATTTCTATTTTTAGCTCTTTGAGGTGCCCCACAATATCCTTTATAAAACAAAAAGCCACTAACACCAAATTAAATCAATAATAATGACAAAATAAAAAACAATCAAAATAATATACAAAATTTTGTTAAAGAGAAGAATAAAACGTGTCATTTAATGAATAATATTTTCAACAATATTCTCTAACAAGGCATTTCACAGGTTGGATATCAAAATATCTTATGTAGGTTGGTGGCATATTATTATTAAAGCTCAATTTAATAAAATTTCCAGCAGACCATCATGATATGCTCAAATTACAAAATTTCTTGATGATCTGAGGTAAATTCAAATTAATATTGCCACACACTATAGAAAGAGTTACCTTATTTCTGTCAATAGATGCATTACAAGCCATTTAATCTGAAAAAATCTGTTTAAAATTGTGGACTATATCAATGTCAACTTCCTGCTTCAGTATTTTACTATAGTTATATACATAATGTTAACTTTGTAAGAAACTGACTTAAGGGTATACAGGATCTTCTCATATAGAATCTTAGAATTGTGTGTAAATCTATGCATTGAATAGATTTACATGGAATTAAATTATATCTATAACAAATTATATAAATTACATCTATAATCATCTCAAAGGAAAAAAAGTTTAATTAAAAAGATAAAAATGAAAAAAAAACCTGAAGCAAAGTTTATTTTCAGATGGTAGAGCCATATATGAGCCTCATTGACTTGACATCTATATTCATTCTCCTCACCAGTTTGGCTTTTTGTTGTTTTAAAATGAGTTTTATTTTGTAACTGTCTGTGCTCCCAGATCTTGACTCTGGATGGTGTATGTAAATAGAGAAAATGTTTCATAACTTTTTCTGCACAGCCAAAAAAAATAGAGACACTAGTGGCACAGTTGTGAACGTCCAGGGTTGGTAGAGTCAAGCCAAATGCTAATAGTATAGAGTGGTACCCATGTCTTCTTTGGTGTTGGGCACTCTCAAGCTGGTGACAGATCTGACAAAATCCTTCCTGAGGATTCTGTGAGATTCACTGAATCCTTTGAAAAAGATTTTTTTCTATTTAATAAAACCAAAGTCTGTTTCTGCTTTACAAATAAAAAACATTTTCTAAACAGGATGTAGCATATTTTATTATTTTTCCTTGTCTGGAATTTTCAAAAGACTTCACCAAAAACTTAGAAAAAAGAAATAAAGCAAATAAAGTGAAATAAGGATTAATATGACTAATAAACCTTAATTTCCATACAGAACTCCAATGCAAGTAATAATGGTTTTAACTTTTCTGACTATCAGTTTTTACCGTACATGCAAGGGCAACTGGAATACATATTCATGATATATTGATTATATAAAATACTATGCAACTATTTTAAAAGGTTGACTCTAGCATATAGTTACTGAGATGAGTAAACTTTCACATTATTAAGTGAGAAATCTACGTGAAAGGATAAACCATAACAAGATGACAGACCAGAGAGGTCCAGGTCCTTGCTCCTCCATGGACACATTAAAATAAATAGAGACTAGCTCTAAAAAATTTAGAAGATCTATGGAAATCAGTAAAAAATCAACCAAGAAAACGTGTAATCAAGAAAAATAACATTCAAAACAAAGGGAAATTTTATAGAATTTTTCTCACTGTTGCCCCACCCCATACCTGCTGCAGTGCTACATGGTAGGTGGAATTAGCCCAGGTTCTGGGTGCCACCCTTGAGATGGAAGAAGTGGAGCAGACCACAAAATAAATGATAACAAATTCAATCACCAATATGGGAGTAAGGGAGTATTTCTCTGTTATTCGCTTTCCCATTGGTGAACTATGCAATCCAGGCATGCGGAAACACCTTGACCCTCCCAAGTTTTGAATATAACTTTGGGAGTTGTAGGGAAACTGAGAAGAAACAGCACCATAAAATGCCCCATGCACATTCCCAAAACTGGGCAAAGATAGGAGGACCCCATTCTTGATCCCAGTTTATAGGAAGCTGTGGGATATCATGCTTATGTGCAGAGGTAGTAGCTGCTGTCATAAGAGTCTTTGGCCAGTGATTGATAATCTGGATCTTGAGCAGTGGAGGAGCTCCCCCAACAGCCAGAAGTGAGAAATGAGAGGAGCACAGGCTCCAGCTGTGGGTACTAGAATTGGGCTTCACACTTTCATGGGAGCAGAGCAGGAGGGGATTTGCCTGAGATGTGTTGTTTTGACCTGGGCAGAGAGTTTTATGGCCTAGGGCTTTTTTTGTGGATTGAAAGCAAACTGTATATGACTTAAGTCAATGTCCAGACTGTATGACGGAGTTATACTGGGTGAAGGAACACCATCATATTGGAGCATGAAAGGGAAGAAGGTCCAATTCCCACTGGTTTGATTGTAGCACTGGTAATGTTCCTCCATTCTAATGCTGACGTCTTGGCACAAAAGCAGTTGCTCTGCTCTTCACCTGGACATTTCTCCTGGAGCCTCAGTATAGCTTCTGGACTGCATCCAGGATTGGTGCTTGTTCCTGACATTGGGAAACTCAAATTAAGGCTTGTCCAGTTCAGCCCTGCCCAGGTTCACCTCCCAGCATCAGGAAAAGAGCATCCAGACTACTGAGTGTTTCATTTCCTGGGAGATTTGAATACTTCTTCTGCTTAACAAAGGGCAAGAATAAACCATATTACTACAATCACAGGAGTCTCTTGCCTAAAAGACAACACCTACTAGCCTAGAGGTCAACTGGCACAGCCCAATACAACATTTGCTGACACAAATGAACAGTGATAGGGAACAAGATAAGTTCCTCATGACATTTGCTACCACAGTTGCTTATACTAAGTTCCTCGTGACCTCTGTTACCATAGTTGCTTGTACCACTGTAGTTACTCAAGAGATAAGAAGACTACACACCTGCCCAGTATACCACTATTATAATATGCATTTGAGAAAGCCACCATACTTAGGCTATTTATACCAAGGAAACCATACAGAGTCTTTGCCAGTGATCAAACCCAGAAGACAATGGCCTTACTCAACACATATTGTAGTCACATCCTCAATAAACAAAAAAGTCCTAGCCCAATAAAAGTAAATTCAAGATAAATGTGGAGAGGATAAAATTAGTGGAGTAAAGGAGAGGAGGAAAAATGGCAGAGTAAAGGTGACCTCCTGGCTCCCTGCTCCCAGAGAGAGCAGTGAAGAACTCTGTCTGCTATGCATGAGTGGATCACTCCCCTGGAAGAACAGTGTTGTGAAACTACAGAGAGACAGCATGGGACACACAAAATGGGGAAAAAAAGGTGAATTAAAGATAGGATCACAAAGTCTGGAAATTGTGAGATAAATGATAGAGAATAGAGTGTAGGATGGCTGCACCTACCTGGCCAGTCAGTGCAGTGTGATCTGACCCACAAGAGAAAGTCCTGCTTCCCCACTGACTGCCACACCCACTCAGACAGGGACCTGCCTGAAGTCAGTGTAAAATCACAGCAAGAGATGTTAGACTCTGTGGAGAGGAGACAATAGTGGGAAGCATCTTGAACTCACCGGAGCTCTGTGCTAGGACTGCACTGAGTGGGAGAGAGACTGGTCTGAGCTCCCACTCGAGGCAGTTAGGATACAGGCACTTGACCTCTGGCAGTCAGTGGGATGAGAACAATGGAGGTGAACACTGAAAAGGGGACTCTATCCTGGAAACTTCTGCAGGCGATTAGACTGGCTCAGAGCAGGTCAGAAAGAACATGATCTCCTGCCAGACAGGCATGAGATTGTAGGAGGGTGACACAAAAGAGACAATAGGGCATCCTGGTGACTAAGTTCTCCAGTAAGGCATCTGCCAACTCCTAAACAGTCGCCCCCAATGATAGCACTCTGCAGGTAGGTGGCCACTATTTTTTAGGTCTACAAACTAGGCATTGTGGCATCCTAATATGTCAGGCATCGCCCTTCCCATAGGCTGGACACTCTCACGACAAGCTCTGCCCTTCCACAACCGATTGTCAGCTAGCTGGGCCTGTTTTGATGGGATGAATTTTGAATACTTTCCCAGTTGTGGGAGGCTAACATCTGTGGGATTTACAGGCACTGTGGCGCTGGGGGAACTGAGACATCACCCTTTCCCCTAGTGCAGAAACTGTTGCACCAAAAGTGATAGGCTCCACCCCTGGAGGTAAATAGAGACAAGAAAAGCCACTTTCCTTGTGCAAACGGCATGAATTTTCTGGGCCTTAGCATAGATTAATAGTTGATACCCTGGTGACTCTGCTCATCAGACCACCTTAGCTCATCCAGTAGGATCATAACACTGGGATCTGTTCTCCACATCTGGTCAGCTTCCAGCGGTGGGTTTCAGTGTCCGGAAAGAAAACCCCTGGCCAGAGGCCACATCAGGTAAGCCTAGTAACCCTTCCCATTAGGAGCAGGCTCCCTAGTTTGGTATAAGAACCCTGAACAACATATTAGCAGCTCCCCCCCTAGCAGAAGATCAAGCAACAATAAAAGAACACACATCCAGGCTGGTAGGCAGCAGATATGATCTGCCATGCTCCTAAACCCCACCTACTGGCTTCGAACTAAAGTAAAATTTTAAGGCTCAACCCCCACTAGCTGACTGAATGGACCCCCTCATGGCCAAAGGACTATCCTAAAATTAAATTGTCTGCCAGGAGGAGGGAGATCAGACAGGCTACATCATGACCCCTCCCCTCTTGGAGACATCTTTTGTAACCCATTATCAGGCCTAAGAGTATGCAAGACAACCCTGCAGGTCCTCAATTTACACAATACATCTATGTCCAGTGGCTTATATTATGTTAAAATATTCCAAGCCTTTAGATAAAGCTTCATGTCTTTAACCGATTATAATCCAAAGAATCTTTAAACCCAAAACCTATAACCTGTAAGCCCCTGCTTTGAGACATCCCAACTTTTTGGACCAAACCAATGTATTCCTCCCACGTAATGATTGATAACTTTACCTGTAATCCCTATCTCCCTGAAATGTATAAAAAACAAACTGTAACCCAGTCACATCGAGTCCACTTGCCCAAGGCCTCTTGAGAGTGGCTCCAGGTCATGATCCTCAAATTTGGCTCAGAATAAATCTCTTTAAAATTATTTTACAGAGTTTGGCTTTTTTTCTGTTGACATGGCTAAGATACTAAACAGGGCGTGTCATTATACAAAAGAAACCCAAAGGTAAGAAGCAACAGCTGATCCAGATGGGAAGGAATCAGCGAAAGAACTCTGGGAGTATGAAGAATCAAATGGAAAGCACACCCTCAAAGGGGAATACCAACTCTCTAGCAATAGACATCAACCAAATTCAGAACACTAAAATGACAGAATTTTGAGCAAGGATTGTAAGAAAACTCAATGATATGCAAGAAAAAATGGATAAAAAACACTCACAAAACCACAAAAAAGATTCAGGACTCAGAAGAAAAATTCAATAAAAAAATTGATATATTGAAGAAAAAATAAAACCAAACTCTGCAAAATTAAGAATTTATTCAAGGGACTAAAAATCACAGTGGAAAGCCTCAAGAACAGGGTAGATCAAATAGAAGAAAGAATCTCAGGGATTGAGGATTAAACCTTTCAATTAAATAAGTCAGTTACAGAGATAGAACAGAGAAATAAGAGAAAAGAGCAAAGTCTACAAAAAATGTGGGATTATGTGAAGAAGCCTAATGTGAGAATGGTAAGCATCCCTGAGGGTGAAGATGAAAATATATAAGGGTTGGATAAGCTATTTGAGTATATAGTAGAGGAAAATTTCCCAGGCTTTGCTGAAAATCTTGATATCCAGAGACAAGAAACTTAAAGGACTCCTGGGAGATCCATCACAAACAGGAAGACACCATGACACACAGTCATCATACTAACCAAAATAACCACCAAAGAGGCCCTCCTATGAGCCATAAGTCAAATGAAGCAGGTAACAAACAAAAGAAAACCCATCAGAATAAAGGCAGACTTCTCAACTGAAACTTTACATGCAAGAAGAGACTGCAGCCCATTCTCACTCTTCTCAAAGAGCATAATGCCCAGCCTAGAATCTTGTACCCTGCAAGACTAAGTTTTATATATGAAGGTCACAAAACATGTCTCAAAACATTAAAAAAATAGAAATTATACTATGCATGTTTTCAGATCACAGTGGAATAAAATTAGAAATAAACTCCCACAGAAACTCTCATTTCTACACAAAGTCATGGAAACTAAACAACCTTCTGCTGAATGATTATTTCATTAAGGAGGAAATCAAGATAGAAATAAAAAGATTCTTTGAACTAAATGACAAAGGAGACAGAAGTTATAAAAATCAGTGAGACATAGCTAAAGCAGTCATGAGAGGAAAATTTATTTCCATAAAGTTGTACACCCAAAAGACAGAAAGATAACAAATTAACAATCTAACGAATCATCTCATAGAACTGGAAAAGATGAGCAAATATGCCAGGAGTTAGCTATTATCCCAGAAATCAGTCCCAGGCATAATCGTCACAAGAGATTTGGAAATAATAGAGACAGAGAAATAACAGAGATGGAGATAAAGTGGTGTTTAATGTCATAGGGGAGTTAGGGGTCCTCCAGCATTCCTATGAGCTGTGAGGCCTTGAGTGAAATCTCATATCATTATTTATTGTTACAGCAAGCAGTTGTCCTTGGATAAAGAAGTATATCTACAGTTCATTCATTGAGGTTTCACGGCTCCCCAAAGGTTTCAGGGGACCCTTACCTAATTCTAGCTACAAGAATAGACAGTTATAAAATATTTCCATGATAAATATGTTAAGCTCTAAGTTATAAACGGACATAGCTGAGCAAACAAATTAGAGATAAAAATGTATAAATTAGGAACACCAAGTCTGTATACTAATGTAATCTATTTCTCTAAATACAGAGACATGTGGTCAGGAGTGAAGCAAGAATGGCCTTGAAATTTAAGATAGTTCCAGCAGCATTTTGTCTGCTTGACAGGCATGTTAATCAGCTTCTCATCCCTGGGTCCAAACCGAGCTCTGCCTTGCAGATAAGCTCCAGGTGAGGTTTTGCAGTGTCAAAAAAAGTTGCTGTGCAGACGTGTCCTGACAATGCCTTCCTTTGATGCTATGCAGCTTCAATTATGTGAACCAGCATGCCCACAGATTCCTTCAAAGCAAAGCCCTGAAAAACTCCTGAAACATTTCATGTCACTTAGCTCTATTTCCCAACACAAATAGACCCAAAACCCAGCAGAAGAAATGAAATAACAAAGATCAGAGCAGAATTAAATGAAATTGATAATGAAAAAACTATACAGAAAATTAACAAAACAAAAAGTTGATTCTTTGAAAAAATAAACAAAATTGACACTTCTATGGCTATATTAATGAGAAGCAAAAAGAAAGAACTCTAATAAGCTCCATCAGGAATGAAAAAGGAGAAATAGCAATTGATACCCTGAAAATACAAAATATAATTTATGAATACTATAAAAACATCTATGTACATATACTGGAAAATATGGAGGAAATGGACAAATTCTTAGAAACACACAGTCTCCCTAGTCTCAATCAGGAATAAAGAGAGTACTGAACAGACCAATATCAAGTACCATAATTGAAACAGAAATAAACAAAGTTCCAAAAACAAAGTCCCAGACCAGATAGTTTCACACCAGAATTTTACCAGACATACAAAGAAGAACTGGTGCCTATCCTGCAGAAATTATTACACAACATAGAGAAGGAAGCAATCTTCCCAACACATTTTCTGAAGCCAACATCACTGTGATACCAAACCAGGAAAGGAAGCAACAAGAGAAGAATACTACAGACCAATATCCCTTATGAATATACATACAAATATGCTCCAAAGAAATCCTAGCAAACCAAATTCAGGTGCTTATCAAAAAAATAATCCATCACGATCAAGTGATTTTCAACCCAGAGATGCAGGGATGGTTCAACATACACAAATCTATAAATGTAATTCACCACATAAACAGAAGCAAAAACAAAGACCATATGATCCTCTCAATAGGTGCATAAAAAGCATTTGACAAAATTCAACACCCTTTTATGTAAGAATGCTTAACAAATTAGGCATAGACAGGACATAGCTAAAAATGATACAAATCATATATGACAAACCCACAGCCAACATCATTCTGAATGGGGAAAAATTGAAAGCATTCCCACTTAGAACTGGAATCAAAGTTGCCCTTTACCACTGCTTCTATTCAACATAGTGCTGGAAGTCCTAGCCAGAGCAGTCAGACAAGAGAAGCAAATCAAGGGCATCCAAATGGAGGAAGAAGAAGTCAAACTCTCTATCTTTCCTGATGATTTGATCTTATATCTAGAAAAGTCCAAAGATTCTGCCATGAGACTATTGGAATTGATAAACACATTAAGCAAAGTCTCAGGTTAAAAAATCAATGTGGAGACATTAGTAGTATTTCTATATGCCAACAACAGTCAAAATGAGAACCAAACAAAAGACTCAATACTCTTCACAATAGCAACAAAGTAATTAAAATACCTACGAATATATTTAACCAAAGAGGTAAAATATCTCTACAGGGAGAACTACGAAACACTGAGGAAGTAAATAGCAGAGGATATAAACAGATGGAAAACCATACCATGTTTATGGGTTGGCAGAATCAACATTGTTAAAATGTCTATACTACCCAAAGTGTCTACAGATTCAATGCAATCTCTATTAACATACCAGCATCATTTTTCACAGAAACAGAAAAAATAACAGACCTACCCTTTGATCCAGAAATCTAACTACTGGGTATCTAATCAAAGGGAAATAAATCAGTAAGTCAAAAAAAAAATACTTGCACTTGTTTGTTTATTGCAGGACTATTCAAATTGCAAAAATAAGGAGTCAACCTAAGTTTCCATCAATAGATGACTAGATAAAGAAAATATGGTATATATACACTGTGGAATACTATTTAGCTATGAAAAGGAATGAAATCATGTTCTTTGCAGCCACATGGATGGAACTGGAGGCCATTGTCTTAAGTCAGCCAATTCAGAAACAGAAAGTCAAATAACATATGTTCTCATTATGGAGGGGGTCTGATCAGAAATTACTTAATCTGTGAACATTGTGGGAGGGGGAGGGAATACCTCTAACCCTTCCTAGGGAACGGCAAAGATATACAATGTGACCCAAAGGTCAAAGAAAGAAAAAAACAAACGAACTTTTATCGGGTGGTGGGCAGATGGGATGGGGTAGGAGGGGAAGAATTTATACTTACAAAATAGGTGCAATGCACACCACCTGGGGGTAGGACACGCTTGATGTTTTGGTAAGGCAGGGGGTGGGGGGAGGAATGGCAGGGGCAATATATGTAACCCTAACAATATTTTTACCCCCATAATATGATAAAATAATATAAAACTAATAAAAAAAGAAACTAGAAAAAAAAGAAATTACTTAATGGGTACAATGTACATTATTTGGATGATGGATACACCAAAAACCCAGACTTCGCCACTACAAAATATACCCATGTAATATAATTGCACTTGTACCCGTATATTTATACAAATAAAAAATCAGCAGAATACATATTCTTCTTAAGCTTACACAAAACGTTCTTCAAGATAGACAAATATGTTAGGCCACAAAATAAATTATAAAAAATTTAAGATGAATCAAATTATATCAGGTATCTTTTCTGACAACAATGGTATCAAATTAGAGATTAATAACAAGAATAACTTTAGAAAATTCATAAATACATAGAAATTCAACATACTTCTAAAAATCCAACAGGTCAATAAGAAATTAATAGAAATACAATTAAATTTTTGATATGAAAATGGAAACACACTGTACAAAAAATTATAGGAAAAAGTAAAAGCAGTTCTCAGAGGGATGTTTATACCAATAAACACCTATGTCAAAAGGAAGAAAGATATCAAATGAACAACCTAACATTACACCATAAAGAACAATAAAAAGAAAAAAAACTCGCAAATTCAGAAGGAAGGAAATAATACAGATTAGAGTAGAAATGAATGAAATAGAGATTAAAAAATGATAGAAAATTCAACAACAGTAAGAATTGATATTTTGAAAAAGATAAAAAATAAATAAAACTTTTAATTAAAATAAGAAAAACCATACAAGACTCAAATAAACAAAATCAGAAATGAAAGATGAGATATTACAATTTATACTACAGAAATATATAGGATTATAATACATTGTTATAAACAATTATACACCAAAAAATTTGTATAACCTAGAAATTGGATAAATTCCTAGACACCTAAAAGCACCACAATTGAATCAATAAGAAATAGAAAATCTGACCATATCAATAAGGAGCTAGGAGATTGAACCAATAATAAAAATTCTTGTATCTAAGATAATCATAGCATCTGAAAACTTCACTGCTAAATTCTACCACACCTTTAAAAAAAAACTAATTCCAGTCCTTCCAAATTTATTTTATGATGCCAGAATTACCCTGATACCAAAGCCAAAAAAGGTACACTACAAAAAGTGAAAACTTCAGGCCAATATCCCTGATAAAAATACATTCAAAGATTCTTAACAAAATACCAGCAAACTGACTTAAATGACACATTAAAAAGATCATTCAAATGTTCAAATAGGATTCATCACAGGGATACAAAAATGGATTTACATATACAAATCCATGAATGTAATATATGGCATTAACAGAATGAAGGACTAAAATATATAATAATTTTCATAAATGCAGAAATAGCAAAATTCAACATACTTTAATGATAAAAACAAAAAATCTTTATTTCAGAATATTACGGGGGTACAAACATTTAGGATACCCAACCTCTCAACATTCCCTAACATCTTCTCTGCTCTTCCTTTTTCTATAGCATTGATCAGCATCAACTTTTACACATGCATTGAATTTAGTGTCTGTGTCTTTCTATTATCTATTTTGCTCACTGCTGAATCTGCAGGTGCCTAGAACAATGTCTAACTTAGTAGTTCTCAGTAAATATTTGTTGAATGAGTAAAATGAATGAATGGATGGCTATCTAGGTGATGGGTACATATTATTTTCTATAGTTTTCTGTACATTTGAAATATTTGTAATTAAAATTTTAAACTTTCTTTAATAAAAAAAATCTATATAGAAAGAATGTACATCAACTCAATAAAGGTCACATATGATATGCTCAGAGCTTAACATTTGCAAAATGGGGAAAGTTTAATTTTTTTCCTCTAAGATCAAGTACAAGACAAGGATGTTCTCTCTCAATCATTTCTGTTCAACATAGTATAAGTCCTCACCAAGGCAATTAGTCAGAGAAAGAATGGAAAGGCATTCGACTTAGAAAGGAAGAAGTTAAACTCTCCCTGTTTGTAGATGACATGATCTTACATAGAGAAAACCCTAAAGAAACTACCAAAAACTTGTTAGGACTGGTAAATTTTGTAATATAAAGTTTCAGGGTACACAATGAACATAAAATAAATCACTGGCATTTCTACACACTAAGAGTTAACTAAGTAAGAGATTTTTAAAAACCAATTTATAATAATTACAAAAATAAAATACTTAAAAATAAATATAGCCAAGAAGGTGAAAAACTTGTACACTGAAGATGAGAACACATTAATAAAAAATGGAGAAGACATAATTAATAAAAAGATATTCTATATTTATGGATTGCAAGAATTAATATTGTTAAATTGTCCATATTACACAAAGAATTCTACAGATACAATGTAATCCCTATCAAAACATCCATAACATTTTTCACAATAATTGAAAAAAAAATAAATTTGCATGATGCTTCAAATGACCCAGGATAGCCAAAGCAAGTTTGAACAAAAAGAACAAGGCTAAGACTTTTGGAGGGAGGAGGGGGCAAGGGCATTATTTGAAACCTTAAAATTTGTACCCCCATAATATGCTGAAAGAAAAAAAAAGAGCAAGGCTGAAGGTACCACTCTACTTGACTTCAAAATATGCTACAAATATATAGTAATCATTTGAAAAAAAAACTGATAGTCAAGAAATAAATCCAGAAATTTAGGGCTACCTGATTTTTTACAAAATTGCCAAGAGCATACAATAGGGAAAGATAGTCCCTTGAATAAGTGGTGCATGAAAGATTAGTTATCCAAATGAATAAGAAGTAAATTGGACCTTATTTCAAATCATACACAAAAATCAAATCAAAATAGATTAAAGACTTAAATATAAGAACCATAACTGTAAAACTACAAGAAGAACATTTAGGGGGAAAGCTTCATAACATTGGCGTTGGAAATAATTTTTTAGACATAACCTCAAAAGGCACAGGCAACAAAAGTAAGACAATGAGATGATATCTAACTAAATATTTCTTCACATCAAAGGGAAAAATCAACAGAGTGAATAGACCACTTATAGAATGAAACAAAATATTTAAAAACAATACACATAAGGGGCTAATATCTAAAATGTATGAGAAAATTAAACAAATCAATAATAAGAAAACAAAGAACACTGTTGAAATTGTGAAAAGGACCTGAGAAGACATTTCTCAAATGGAGACATACAAATAATCAACAGATTCATGAAAAAATGCTTGACATCACTAACCATCAGAAAAATGTAAAATATAACCACAGTGAGATATCACCTTACATTTGTTAAAATGACTATTTCAGAAAGATAAAAGTTTATGAGTATTGGTGAAGATATGGAGAAAAGGAAACCTTTGCACCATGTTTTTAGGAATATACATTAGTAAAGCCATTATGAAAAATAGAAAGAAGAGTCCTCAACAAATTAAAAATGACAATATCATTTGTTCCAGTAATTTCACTACTGGGTATATATCCAAAGGAAATGAAGTCAGTGTGTCTAAAAGATATCTTCATTCCCATGTGCATTCCAGCATTATTCACAATAGCCAAAATACGGGATGAACCTAAGTATCCATCAATGGATGAGTAAGTTATAAAGTGTGGTATATATGCACAATGGAATATTATTCAATCATAGAAAAGAAAAATATTCTTTCATTTGCAAAACTATATAAATGAACCTGTGGGACATTATATTAAATGAAATAAGCCAAAAGAGAAAGCCATCATACTGCATGATCTCACTTATATGTGGAATCATAAATAACAATCTCATAGAAGTGAAGAGTAGAATGGTAGTTATCAGTGGCTGGAAAATGGCATTGTGGGGATTTGGGGAGACATTGCTCAAAGAATATAAAATTTCAGTTAGATAGGACCAAGAAGCTTAAGATTATCTGTGGTAGAACATGATGAGTATAGTTAATTATGATATACTGTATGCATGAAAAATGTTAAGGGAATAGATTTTAAGTGCTCTCTCTACAAAAATTATAAGTATGTGAGGTAATGTTTATGTTAACCATCTCAATTTAACCATTCTACAATGTGTGTGTATATATATATATATATATATATATATCAAAACATCACTAGTACACAATAAATATATACATTCTATGTAATATTAAAAAAATAAAATGTTAAAAAGTGTTATGGGATAAAAGGGACATTATATATTGATAAAAGGATCAATTCACTAAGAAAGTATAACTATTAAAGATATTTGTACCAAACATCAAAACGTCAAAACAGCCAAAGAAAACAATGACACAACTGAAGGGAGAAATAGAGTTCTACAATAATAGCATAATAATACTTCTCTTTCAATAATGGATAAAACAACCAGACAAATGTATTAAAAATACAGGACTTGAACAATATTACAGATGTATTAGACCTAACAGATATATACAGAACACTTTATATGTCAACATCAGGGAGGAGGTAGAGCAAGATGGCTAAATAGAAACCCCCAGCAATCATGCCTCCACAAGAACTCCTAATTCACCTAACTATCCACACAAGCAAACACCTTCAGAAGAACCAAAAAAAAAAAAAAAAAAAAAAAAAATCAGGTGAGCAACCACACTACTTAGTTTTAACATTATATCAAGGAAACAGGCACTAAAGATGGTAGAAAAGACAGTCTTGCACTGCCTACACCACCCTTCCCCCATCCTCCGGCAGGGACACACCAGCATGGCAAGTGGAGATAGATTCTGTGTGCCTGGGGTAGGGAGAGTGAAGTGATTTGGGGGCTTTGAATTGAAACTCAGGGATGCCCTGGCACAGGGGAACACAGCATAGGGAAGAATTTTGCTGGTGTCCATGGAGGAAGCATCTTAACCACCTTGGCCAAAAGGAAATCTACCCAAAAGCCGAAGTTTCCACTAGCTCCACCATTGGCAGAAAAAGAGCAGCTTGGGGCCTGGCCTAAATTTGTAAGGCAGTTGGGCCACAATAGTTCCAGTCCTCGGGAAATTCCTGTGGCTGTTCTGGCTTGGAGGCACTTGGCTTGGGGTGCCCATAACTCAATAAGACACCATTGGTGGCAGCCAAGCCAGTGCCAGTGTCCCCCCTCCTAACTTGTAGTTAGCAGCATGGCTAAGGGAGAGTCTTTCTCCACTTGAGGAAATGAAAGGGAAGAACTCAGAGGACTTTGTTTTGTAACTTGGGTACCAGCTCAGCCACAGTAAAAAAAAAATACCAGGCAGATTCCTGAGGCCAATGAGTCCAAGCCTTGGTTCCTGGATGGCATTCTCAACACACTCTGGGCCAGAAAGAAACATGTTGCCTTGAAGAGAAAAACCTAGTCCTGGCAGAATTTACCACTAAAGACTAAAGAGCCCATGGGCTTTGAATCAACATCAGAGGTAGACAAGCAACATTACCATTGGCTTTGGGTGCTACTGGGCTGGCTTCAAGTGTGACATGGTGCTGGCGGTCATGAGGGATTGTCCACATCACTCCTTCCCCAACTCCAGCAGCTTAGCACACAGAGTGAGAAAGGAGAGTGAGAAACTGCCTGGTTATCCAGGGAATTCTCTTGTATCTTACTGAAGCTCACCAAAGTGATACCATCAGGATCTCCAAGAGTCACAGCATTACCTGGCTAGTGGCACCTCCAGTGCTGATATAGCTGCAGTGACCAGAGACTTAGACCACAACATTCAATTCCCTTTGAATATCTGGAAAGCCTCAAGAATGATCGGTTAAAATAAGCATAGACTGTGAAGATTAAAATAAATATCAAACTTTTCAATGTTCAGACATCAATGAACATCCACAAGCATCAAGAACATTCAGCAAATGTTTTTGTCTGCTTTGTCAAAGATTAGATGGCTATATGAGGATGGTTTTATATCAGGATTCTCAGTTCTGTTCCATTGGTCAATATTCCTATTTTTATGCCAGTACCAGATTGATTTAATTACTACAGCTTTGTAGTATAGTTTGATATCTGGCATATTAATGCCTCCCATTTTGTTTTTGTTGCCTAGAATTGCTTTTGATATTCGGGGTCTTCTTTGGTTCCATACGAAGCGTAAAATTATTTTTTCTATATCCGTGAAGAATGTTGATGGGATTTTAATAGGTATTGCTTTGAATCTGTAGATTAGTTTGGGTAGTATAGACATTTTAATGATGTTGAGTCTGCCGATCCATGAGCATGGAATGGATTTCCATCTGTTTACATCCTCTGCTATTTCCTTCCTTAGTGTTTCATAGTTCTCCCTGTAGAGGTCTTTTACCTCCTTGGTTAAGTATATTCCTAGGTACTTTAATTTCTTTGTTGCTATTGTGAAGGGGATTGAGACTTTGATTTGGTTCTTGATNAGTATATTCCTAGGTACTTTAATTTCTTTGTTGCTATTGTGAAGGGGATTGAGACTTTGATTTGGTTCTTGATTTGATTGTTGTTGGCGTATATGAATGCCTCTGATTTCTGTGTATTGATTTTGTATCCTGAGACTTTACTAAAATCATTTATCAGTTCCAGGAGTATCTTGATTGATTCTTTAGGATTTTCTAAATATAATATCATATCATCAGCAAAGAGTGAAAGTTTGATCTCTTCTGCCCCTATTTGGATACCTTTGATTCCACTTTCCTGTCTGATTGCTGTAGCCAGGACTTCCAGCACTATGTTGA
>VSMD01061728.1:0-65278 GCA_008750895.1 Mirza zaza | reverse complement strand
GGATGATAGGAGGCCTGGGTCTGCAGTTAGGATGATAGGAGGCCTGGGTCTGCAGTTAGGACGATAGGAGGGCTGGGTCTGCAGTTAGGACGATAGGAGGGCTGGGTCTGCAGTTAGGATGATAGGAGGCCTGGGTCTGCAGTTTGGACGATAGGAGGCCTGGGTCTGCAGTTAGGATGATAGGAGGCCTGGGTCTGCAGTTAGGATGATAGGAGGCCTGGGTCTGCAGTTAGGATGATAGGAGGCCTGGATCTGCAGTTAGGACGATAGGAGGCCTGGGTCTGCAGTTAGGACGATAGGAGGCCTGGGTCTGCAGTTAGGATGATAGGAGGCCTGGGTCTGCAGTTAGGACGATAGGAGGCCTGGGTCTGCAGTTAGGATGATAGGAGGCCTGGGTCTACTTCCTGTTTCTTCCCCTGCGTTTTATCATTTGGGTATCCCAAGAGCTCAGAAAAGCCAGCACCCTGACCTAAAGGAAGAGGAGAATTTCCTAGTAGCCAAACCTGATAGCTGTCATCCCTAAACAAAGTTCCTTACACTTGGCAGGGACCGGCAATAGTAGGGTGTGCAGTAGGAGTGAGGCTGCTAAAACTTCAAAACCTGGAGCCACAGCTTCCATGTTAAATAGCTGTGAAGTGTCAGAACTGTGTTCTGCATTTAGTATACATTATCTCATTCAGTCACAGTTATTTGTGAGTTCTTTGTTTTTTTTTTTGTAAATCTCCATTTTATAAATGAGGAACTAAGGCTACACAAGGTTAGGTGTCTTGCCCAAGGCCTCCCAGCTAGTAAATGGCTGAGTTGAAATTTGGCCCCCAGTTTCTCTGACTCTATCCTCCACATCTGTCCCAGGATGCCACCCTGTCACTCTGATTTGACTTCTTTCATACTAACAGTGGAGCTCTTCCCAGGGCTCCTGAGAATTCACATTTACACTCCATTAACTTGGCTCTCTTCTGCTACCCTTTTCCCCACAGTGGTCCTGGCGATGGTTTCTTCAGTTCTGCCTTCCAGTCTCGGCTTTCAGGGAACAACCTTCACAATGCTTCCATCCCTGAACGTGAGTGTCTCTTGGCCCTTGCAAAGGTAGAAGGGCAGAGGGGTTTCCTGGGAGTTGAATTAGAAAACACAAGAGTGATAGATTATTTTAGCCTGTAACGAAAAGTGGGAGAAAGACCAATTAGATCTAGTAAGAATACTCAAGAAAGTGCATCAGGGCCGGGCGCGGTGGCTCACGCCTGTAATTCTAGCACTCTGGGAGGCCGAGGTGGGTAGATTGCTCGAGGTCAGGAGTTCGAAACCAGCCTGAGCAAGAGCAAGACCCCGTCTCTGCTATAAATAGAAAGAAATTAATTGGCCAACTAATATATATAGGAAAAAATTAGCCCGGCATGGTGGTGCATGCCTGTAGTCCCAGCTACTCGGGAGGCTGAGGCAGCAGGATTGCTTGAGCCCAGGAGTTTGAGGTTGCTGTGAGCTAGGCTGACGCCACGGCCCTCACGCTATCCTGGGCAACAAAGTGAGACTCTGTCTCAAAAAAAAAAAAGAAAAAAAGAAAGTGCATCAGGACAGTGCAGAGGAAGCCATCCTGAGCAGCAAGCTCTTTGACCTTAAAGGAATAACTTCTCCTTTGTGGCTATCAAAGCCATCTCTGTGGGAAGGCGAGTCAGAATCTGGTTATAGAACAAGATCTTTCAGAGCCAGTTGTTAGTTTCTGCCACAGAATTCTGAGACGCATATCCATTTGCTTATTCACAGATAGTAACTGAGCAAGTGTTCACCCTCTAGAGATAGAGTCTGGTGTAGAGGATCTTCACATGATATGACCGAATGTGTGAAGTACATAGAGAGGGAACACAGAGCTCTGGGGATTGAAAGGCATGAGAAATTGCTGCTGCTGGGCAGTTGGAAGGGATCAGAGGTACATGGAGTGGTTGTGTTAGAGTTGGGCCCTGGAAGGATGGGCGGGTTTCAACAGGTAGGGGAGGGGAGGGCATATCAGGCAGAAAGGATGACAAGATCAAAGCTGAAGACAGGGCACAACTCAAGGCACTGGTTATATGCAGAAAAGTACTAGAAGATAAGTTTGAAAAGATAGGTTGGGCCCAGGTTATGAGGGTTTGAAGTGTCTAGATGAGGTATTTGACTTCCTTAAACAGGCACTGGAGACCTGGCAGAGGTCTCTGAGCCAGTGGGGGCCAGAAAGGCTGTGCTGTAGGGAGATGACACTGGTAGAAGAGTGTAGGATGGCTAGGGAGGAGAAGGCAGGGCAAATCCTCCAGGAAGCTTTGCAGGGACTTGAGCTGGGCGGTGGTGGCAGCCACCAGGGTAAGGCATACAGGCACATACAGGGGAGTCAGACATGGAAAGAGAAGAAAAAAGATGTCACTGAGAACCTGAGTGCAGGTGATTGTTTGCTGGAGGCAAGGACTACATCGTACTAGATTTAGTCTTCCCAGTGCCTTGCGTGGTGCCTAGAGCACAGTGGGCCCTCGAAGTCTGTGGACAGAATGAGAAACAGGGAAGCAGGAGGAAAAGTTGGTTTGGAAAGACACGTACTGAGCTCTGTGTTAGAGAGGTTGACTTTGGGCTGCTTGGGGAAATGTGTGCCATGGAGCCAGCAGGCTCCGGGCTGACACTGTCAAAGGAGGAATCAGTTGGGTAAAAGGGTAATTGATGCTATGGCAGTGGCCATGACTCATAAGGAAGCTGTAGAAAGAGGAAAAGAACAGGGCCAAGGTCAGGTCATTGGGGAATGCAGGAGGAGGGGAATTAGGAAAGAGCCTGTGAAGGAGCAGTCCATGAGCGAGTGTGGAGTCACAAAGGGGGATCGAAGTGTTTCAAGAAGCACAGGTGAAAAAAAAAAAAGCACAAGTGGTCAGCAGTGTACAGGGTTACAGGTATTGTCCTGGCTGAGAACTTAGGAGAATGGAGCTGGGGAGTTTAGCAAATTCCTATTTGTTACTTAAAAGGCCTAACATAGCTACCATCTCTTCCATCAAGTCTTCCTTTTTTTATTCCCTAGGAGAGAATTTATCCACCCTGTTCTGGGCTCCTGCCATGTCACTCATTGTCACTTCTTTTGCCATGTCACTCATTGTCACTTCTTTGTGCAGCACTTGCCCGTTGTCATATACTTGTCAGCATGTGAAACTGTCTTCTTTGTAGACAGGGCTCTTCTAGGGCCATAGGCAAGCCTCCTTCACCTTTGGATCCACTGTCCAAGTTCATACATTCTGTCGATCGACTGAATGAATAAAGAAAAACAGGAGTAGTCCACACTGGTGGAGTGAGGGACCTGTTTGAGTGCAGTGATGAATGGTGGGGCAGCCCGGTCACAGGGGACGGAGAAGGGGTACTGCAGTAGGGAAAAGAGGTTTCTTGATAACCCAGAGCCTGCAGAAGGAGGGGATGCTCTTGAGAAGCAGTTCACTCTGTCTGGCTTTTTTTTAATTCAGAGTAAAAAAAAACCAAAACACCATTGAACAGTTTATTCCATATGGTACTAAATCCAAAGGGGATATAAAAGGATGTAGAGTAAAAAAAGCAGCCTATCACAATGTTCCATGTTGAAGAACATTCCAGATGAAGAAATAAAATGCTTTTTTCTTCTTTACTCCACTGAATACATGTACAGACCTTGACTGAAGGACAAGTTGTTCTTAATCTTTTGTTATTACATATGGTGCTTTGATGATGACCGTGTTAACATCCAGCTTCATCCAAAGTCCTCAGGAGGTAGGGGAGGGGAGAGGGCCAGTGAGACCCTGTGGTGAACTTGCTCTTGAGTTGACTTCATTGGGGTGAGAAGGCAGCTGTGCTTCCTGCTTTAGGCAGTCCTGGGTCCAGAGGGTTGGTGAGCCTCATGGCTCCAGAGGTCCTTCCGAGGCAGGGGCAGCCTCTTGCACTGTGGCAGCTCACCCCTCTGCTCTCCTTTCCTCCCAGACCTGGCCTACGGCTCTGTGATCACTGTGAAGAACTTCCGGATGGCCATTGGCTACCTGCACTCCCACAGGCATCTCTACCCCGAGGGTATCGGCGCTCGCCAGCAGCAGGTCAGTGAGCTACTTGCCATGACAGTTGCCATTCACTTTCTTTCTTCCTGTCCTTTGCTCACACTGTTCCCCCTGCTTGAAACATTATTTCTACTTCTGCACCCTTCTCTTTCCTGTGGCTAACCTCAGCTTCTTTAGGCTTCAGCTTGGGTGTTGTTCTCTGACCACCATGACCCACCTGTCCCCGGTAATAGATTAGCTGCCCCTCTGATGAGAGGCTTTCTCGCACACTCTGCATGCCTATGTGGTGACCACTTTCCTGTTGAACTGTGAGCACGCACTTCCTCCTTTCTCTTTGCCACTTGATTGCTAGCTCCTGGAAGGCTCAGTGCCTAGCACGTCACCTGGCATGGACCGATGAGGAGTGGATGATGAGTAAGGTATGGTGGTTAAGAACACAGACCCAGGAACCAGACTGGGTTATCTGAGTATGAATCCTGTTTTCATATAGAGTGTGATTTTGGACAAGTTAATCTTGTTGTGTTTCAGCATCCTTATCTTTAAATTGGGAAAAATAAATATTACCTTTTTGCATCATAGGTTTGTTGTAAGGATTAAATGAGATAATATATGTAAAGTGCACATATGAGGCTTAGCCCCGAATATCATCTGAATGAGTGAATGATGCTGTTTTCATGTTAAGGAGTGTTAGGTGTGGCTATAGTGGATGGTGCCTGAGAGGGAGAAGATGATGGTCGTTGGAGAGGCTAGTGGGGGCAGACTGGGGAGAGGCCTGTGTTACGGTAGATTTGACTTTGTTCCATAGACCTTAGGGAGGCAATGAAAATTACAGCACAGAGCTGTAATGATGATTAAATAAGACTTACCAGTGCTTAGGACAGGGCCATTTAATAAATGGTGGCCATTTTCAGCCCCAGCATTTCATGAGCCTTTTCCCACACTGCTGAAAACTACTCTGAGACAGTTTTTGTGGCTGTGTAATATTCTATCACATGGACATACTATCATGCTATTTCTCTATTACTAGACTTTCAGACTATTTCTAGATTTTTGCTGTTAAATTAATTGTATGTGGCATTACACATGTGTGTGCAGGTGAACACACATACACACAATTTTTTTTAAATCGGTATGTGCAAACTGGCTGTGGGAAACCCTAGGACAGGGTATTTATGGAGCTTTTAGTTTCATTTGACTACATTATAGAAAATATAAGAGGGTGAATTTTTTTGTTTCAGAATATTATGGGGTACTAATTTTTTGGTTATATAAATTGCTTTTGTACTGTTCGAGTCAAAGCTGTAAGTGTGCCCATCACCCAGATTTGAGGCATGATCTTAATTACTGTTTTAAAATGCACTAAATCCTCCTTCTATGCTAGAGACTGTTATACAAGGTAACATGGTTCCTCCTCTAGAAGGTACGAACTTTAAGGACAAGATGCAGAAAGATACAAAGAGACAAATCATAAATGCTCCTGTGGGACAAGGCCTCTAAATGCAAAAGGAAGGAAAGACTCTCACTCATTGGGGCTACTTCTGAGCCCTGTTGGGAAATGAGGCCCTTCAGGTGGGGGACTGGGGATTTTCATCTTGAACTCCTGGCTTCAAGGGATCCTTGTCCTTAGCCTCTCAAAGTGCTGGGATTACAGGCGTGAGTCATTGCGCACGGCCCATGAAAGAGGCCCATGAAAGACGCTTAAGTAACTTTGGTTTGCTATTGATTGTCCTTGGCCAGCTGTGCTGATAGTGATGATATTCTCCCTCCCTCCTCTCTCTCCCTCTTCTCCCTCCCTCTGCCCCCACCCCTAACCCCACCCAGGTCACCACCTATTTGCACAAGGACTACAACAACCTGTGGATTATCAAGAAACATAATACGAACTCAGGTAATATGGTGAAGAACTGATGCTTCTTGTGTATTACCCTGAGCCCTCCTTAACATTGCTCATGCCTCCAAAAGAATGATACTGAGATAGGTTTCCTTGAGCATCTTTGACAGCATCTTTATGATCTTAATTATCCTTTCAGCAAGTATTTATTGATCACCTACTGTGTTCTAAGCACTATTACCGGCATAGGGGATAAGCAGTGAACAGAAGATAAGATTTCATTCTTAGAGCTGTCATTCTGAAGACTGAGAGCAGGGCTCAGACTTAATCCAGGAAAAGGTTACCTGAGTGTGCCACCAGGAGCTGGAGAGTAGCCCTAAATGAGGGCCCCTGGAGGCTGCTCCCGTTTCTAATGTATAGCACACCAAGGTCATCCTTGCACTGAGTCACTTCTGAGGGCCTGACAGCCCTGTGACTGGACTTTGTCTAGGCTGGTGCCTGGAGCATTACTCGATGCCTGCTGATCTGCCCCTAACTGGCTCGAGCAAAGTAGCTCTGAAGCACACCTAGTGGTTCTTGGAGCTTTGTGACGAGCAAGAGCCAGATCCACATCTTCCTTTGTTTGGTCAGATAGCTAGCTACTTGCAGGCTGTGCCTTCTGCTGAAGCTAGGAAGAGAACAGAGGGCATCTTCCTCTTACCCTCTGAGCCCATAATCATGCTGATGGTCCCATGCCACAAGTATTCTCTACAACTCCTCAGCAAATGCCACCTGGCTTAGCCTGTCCTGACTTAGCTGCTCCTGGGCTTTTGTGGAAAAGTGGGCAGTTGCTTATCTAAATTCACCTTCTTTGTACTATCTCCTTTTATTGCCATTTTTAGACTTGAAACATGGCATACACAACCTCTGTCTTTGCATCCTGTGTTCAGCACTATAAATTATGATGCCATTTGGCAATCTGATTTTACTCCTTTGCAATACTAGTATTGATTGTGTTTTGATCCAGCAGGCCAAACATAAGTGCTTTACTACAGTGAGGAGTTACAAGGGAAAAACAGCTTTATTTCTAAATCATGTGGGCGTGAACCAAATCTTTGAATATCCCCAGTCTGTGATTCTATTGTGGCTTCTGAGTTAAGAAGGTTGCATCTCACCTAAGTGACTAAAGATTTTGTGGGAACTTTATAGGCTAAGGTCATTGTGTTTATGATGGTTATAAATGTCCCTTTCCCCAAATCCATATGAAATAAAACTTCCCTTCTTATTGACTTACTTGACTTGTCATCTTGCTAATTAATCTTTTTAAGAGACCTTAAAAGGCAGCATAGGAATGGGCATCTCTGCAGTTGTATTCTCTAATTCTCTTGAGAGCCAGTGATTTGCACTGGAAAATTTATCTTTCCTGACCTCAATCTGTTTATAGCATGTTGATGTCTCACTGTTTGGAATAGAAATTTGCAAGGATCAATTTTGTGTTGCTATGATTACTGCCAGCTCCTCTTCCATGTCATTGCCTTTCTGAAGGGTCTTGACTTCGAGATGATACAGAAATAGTCTCTTTCATCATTTCATCATTTTTTTTCACCTCACACTTAGCAAGTCTATTGCCAGAGACAAAATAACCACTGGCAGAATTTGTAGGATTTAACATTTGATTTTGAGAAGGGCTGGGCAAATGATCATTTGTGTGGAATTAATTTTTAGAAGACTATATTACTACTACTAAAAGGAAAATATTAGTATTTAGCTTCCCAGCTTAAGCCCCAGTGGAGGCTTCAGTGCCTTTCAGAAAGAGGCCCCATTTCCCAGCCTGGCATACAGTGTGGCCCCACTTGTTCATGCCCTCCTCTTCTTCCTATCCCTACCACCCTAACAGTGTGAAATCGTTTGCCATCAATCAAGTGAGTTTTGTTCTTTCATACTAGTACCTAGTACTAGTACCTTCCCCTACTTGTTCACTTGACAAAATTCTCCCCTTCCTTTAAGAGTCTTTTCAAGCATTATCTCTGGGACACCTTTCTCTAATCCTCTGAGGCCACTAGGGGGCCTCCTTCTTTTGTCTTAAAGCACTCTGTTACTACCTCTAGCACATACCGTAACTGTTTACTGGTAGACCCTCAGTTAATACTCGCCTAGTGAAGGATTTCAGATATCAGTGCCTGTTTTCTTCTTGGCAGATCCCCTAGACCCTTCCTTCCCAGTCGAGTTTGTAAGACATGGAGACATCATTCGACTAGAACACAAAGAGTAAGTAATTTGCTGTTTGAATAAATGAGTAGTATGGGCACCAAGGGTAGAGAGTTCTTTTAAGAAATAAACAGAGGTCAGATTTGGACGAGGCTCTAGTAAGTGGAACAAGGCTGCTGTGCTAGAATAGAAGCATTTTATGAAGGTTGATGAAGTAAGCAGGCCAGCCTTTGCCTGCCTGTGTTGATTGACTTTGGGGAGCTTTGAACTTTGAGGGTATCTTTCCGTTTCCCATTTCCTGGGGGAAAAAGGAAAAATTTTGAGTTGCCCAAAGCTGCTTCTTAAGTGGCTGCCTTTAGAAAGATGTAGGATGCTATTTCTGAGAATATGGCAAGCTAGTTCATTTAGTCAACGTTCTCACTGAAGATGACTAAAAATGCTAGAATAATACAGAGACTTCTTTTTAAAAGCATAAAAAAGCTGACTAGGTATTAAAGTGTCACCATGCCAAAATCTAAGTGAAAAGGGGTATCCAGAGAAAGAAGTGAGACACTGAAGCCACTTTTGCCTTGATCCCACAACCTTGAGTTTTGGTCTTTCATTTTGGCTCTTTTGAGAGAAGAGGTTTTAAAGTCAAAGCTCCCGACTCTCCTAAAGTGATCAATATATTAAGAGATCCTTCCACAAAATTTGGAACCCCAAAAGGCTAGGGTAAAGGTAAATCTGTCCTATCCACCTGTCCCCCAGAAGTTACTTTGGTACCAAGCAAAATATTGGGGGGTTGGTGGAGAACTATTCCTAGGTCCTGAGAAGTGAAACTACCAGTTGATCTTCACATGGGTTAGCAGCTCAAATTCATGTCATCTGGGTGGTTTCAAAAATCTTCAAGCCATGAATTTAAATTACCATGATCCTAGAGTGGTATTGTCTCCTAGGTGCCTGGCTAAAAGCAAATTTAAGTCCTCTTTTGGGAAAGACATTGTTATCCATTTCCATAAATAGTTTTTCAGCAACAGTGAATAGTACACAGTCAAAAATAACAGAGCACACAGGGAAATAGGGCACCATGTGTAAGAACAAGCAGAAACAATAGATAGCAAAAGCAACCCCACGAAAAGTTTATACACTGCAATTATCAGGTACAGAGTAAAAAATAATCAAGGAGATGTATGTATGTATATGTGTGTGTGTATAAAAGCAATTAGCAGTGGCTTTTCTCTAGTCAGTTGCATTTCAGATAATAAAAATTTTTATTTTATTATTAAATACATTTCATTTTATCATTAATAAATTAAGACTTATTTATTGTAATTAAATTTTACTTTCACAAATTTCCAAAAATGTTATAATGCACATTTATCACATGGGGATAAAAGTAAGAGTTTGTATAAAAATCTAAATAAATGAAAGCTAAATTAAATCTTCCTCATCCCACACAGATCTCCACTTTAAAAAACTGGTGATGGGAGTAGAAAGAGTAACTGGGAGTGGGGAGGTTACCTATCTTAGGCATATGAAGATTACAAGCTTTAATTTTCTTCTCCCCAAACCTGCCTCTTAAGTCAGGCCAGCTAAGTGCTTCGAAGCTACTAAATGTGTGAAAGTCATCCCCCCCACCCCCTCCCCCGCCAGCACCTAAAGTTAGCCCCTTTCTTGGCATGTAGTTTAGTGCTCCTACCATCTGTCTCTCCTGGTTTGGGCTCATCGCTCTTCTCCAACTCTCTGGATATTTCTTGTGAGTAAATAGGAAACAAGTTCCTGTATGTTGGATTTAATAGTTCAGATTCTAACTTTTCTTATCCTAAAAGATGACTCTGAATATCCCTGGTAAAAGAAGAAACATTGCACATCTCTTTTCTTCAGGATAGTGACACTTCTCTCTTCTAATTTATAGGACTTCCCGGAACTTACACAGTCACTATCATGAGGCCCCTCTGACCCGGAAGCACTATCAAGTCACTGGCTATGGCATAGTAAGTGAGCAGCTGGGGTGTGAGCAGGGTGTTCTGGGCCTTGGCTCAGGGCCATGTGGCAGGACACATCCTCCCAGAATTCTGTAATGTTCCCAAGGATTAGAGGCTACACAGGGACTCTCTTAATGTTTGGGAGCTTTGGCTAGACTTCCTGTGGGAAAAGCAGCCTATGAAGTCTGTCTCCATCCCTCTCCTTGCATCATAACCATGCCATTTGCATGTTTTGATTCCTAATAAATGTCAACTATGAATACTATTTGGATCTCTTTTAAAATCACACTGGACATAGAAGCCAAGTATCTACAATATAGCCGCAGATAAATATATAAGTTTATCTTTTGCCAGATCCCAAATTCTCATTGGCTTTGCTTTTGAGGATCACTTCCCATGTAGCCTTTTTTTATTTTTTTATTTTTATTTTTTTTATTTTCTACTTATCGTAGAGATGGGGTCTCGCTCTTGCTCAGGCTGGTCTCGAACTCTTGAGCTCAAGCAATCTTCCCACCTCAGCATCCCAGAGTGCCTTTTTTTTTTTTTTTTTGAGACAGAATCTCACTTCTGTTGCCTGGGCTAGAGTGCCATGGCGTCAGCTTAGCTCACAGCAACCTCAAACTCCTGGGCTCAAGCGATCCTACTGCCTCAGCCTCCCTAGTAGCTGGGACTATAGGCATGCGCCACCATGCCCGGCTAATTTATATATATATATATATATATATATATATATATATTTAGTTAGCCAATTAATTTCTTTCTATTTATAGTAGAGACGGGGTCTTGCTCTTGCTCAGAGCCGTCTCGAACTCCTGACCTTGAGCAATCCACTCACCTCAGCCTCCCAGAGTGCTAGGAATACAGGTGTGAACCACCGCACCTGGCCTGTATAGCCTTTGTATTAAATTTTACTACCTCAAGGAAATGCTGTTAATAGAGTAAAAGCTCTATGAGTACTTATGGCTTGGGGAGAAATTAAAGACAAAAACTACTAGTGGGAAACTGTGTTTATGACCATCAGTTACACTCCCTTTGAAGGCCACTGGTGCTTCAGTAAAGATTCTGTGTTCCTTAAGGTGGATTCCCCAACTCTCTTTCCATTTGCTCAGCCCATATTGTACTAGAGCCAATACTCTGAACTGTCTCATCTCCTTTCTTGTGGACATCTCCTAAGGAGAATTAGACACAACTGTCTGAATTTCCAAAGTGCAGTATCCAGGCCAGACCCTTCTGGCTTAGATGAGTGAGTATCCAGATGGCCAGCGTAATAGATGCAAATGGCCTGGATCTATTTCTGTTGAATCAGGGTGATGTCTTGAGTTCGGTTTATAGGCAAAAACATTTATTTAGAACTTAAACACTAGTCCTGTGAAGTAAAGAACTGGACTGTTATTAATAGTTCCAGGAGTTATACTCCTTTTTTTGGTTGTAATAGTGAGTGCTGGAGCAACGGCAGTCACTTGGGATATTTCTATGGCCGCTGCCTTCTTCTTCTTTTTCTTGTCATAGCTCACTGCAGCCTCCAACTCCTAGGCTTAGGTTATCCAGCAATCCTCTCACCTCAGGTACCTGAGTAGCTAGAACTACGGGCATGAGCCACCATGCCTCACTAATTTTTTTGTATAGATGGAATCTTGCTCTGTCACCCAGGCTGGTCTCAAACTCCTGTCCTGAAGCAATTTTCCTGCCTTGGCCTCCCAAAGTTTTAGGATTACAGGCGTGAGCCACTGCGCCCAGCTCTATGGCCTTCTTGATCTCTTTCCCCACCTCAATTATGAAGTGATTTAGTCTTTGACCTTTGTAATATGGTGGCATCTGAAAGGGTGGCCATTTCTCTTTCTGACACCTTTTCTCTAAAATCATCTCACTTTCTTTGTCTTGTTTTTTTGATTTATGTGGCAGAATGGGACAGGGGACTCAAATGATTTTTGGCGGATTGAGGTTGTAAACAGAAAATTTGGAAACCGGATCAAAGTGCTGAGAAGTCGAATTCGCTTCATCCATCTGGTCACAGGTTGTGTCCTGGGCTCCTCGGGAAAGGTTCTGCCCAAGTGGTAAGTCCCAGGGGTTTTGATGTCCCAACTGAGGCTCATGCTTTTCCTTTCACTCTACAAGGAATATACCAGAAGTTTTCATTCTCCGGTGGTCACCGTTCACCTCATATTTGCTTTTTCTTAGTGGGAGTGGGAGAAAGAAAAGGCATCAGTGTGTTATGGAGCACAGGGCTCCAGGGTAGCTTTGGTGTTTCATATGTTTTGATAGTTGAACATTTGTACATCTGGCTTGTATAATAACTCTCTGGGTCTATGTCTCTTTCTAAAATGGGAATACTGTATGCAAGACTACTCTAGGATAGTTGTAGAATATAAAAGTGAAAAACTGAAAAAGTAATGGCCACAGGGTTGAAAAGAGAGGGGTTCCATGGAGCCCCTCCTTAAGAGCAGAAGAAACTGCTACTCAGTGGTAGATTTCAGGTCTTTTGAGAATCATATGTGACTACTTTTCACAGGGGCTGGGAACAGTTGGAAGTTACTTGCACGCCATACTTAAAAGAAACCTTCAACTCCATCTGGAATGTGGAGGACCATATCAATCCCAAATGTGAGTGAGGTCACTTTCTGGGCTGACTCTGAAGGGAAACATTTATAAGAAACTCTTATCTTAGAAAAATAAACTTTCATAGCCTCTGCTGTCACTTCATCTTGTTGCCATTTTCTTCCTTTCTTAAACTTAGTCTCTTCACGTGAGTTGTCTGTGACTACATAGCTAGCTCCTTTTTCTTCTCATCCACTCCCTCTTTAAACTCCTCTCCCTAAAGTGACCAGTGACCATCTGTCTCATCTCCCTCTGGACTCTTCTCTCCCCTGCACCCTGGGCATCTACCCAGCTTCAAGGCTTGGGGCAGGCTGCCACTTTCCCATTATGTCCATGTGTAGGGCTCCTCCTCTCCCCATATCCAGCCACCACTTTTACAGAAAACAGTAGCCTCAGCCCTGATCTGCTCCACACTTCTCTACACCCAGGCTCCAATCTGACATTTCCACTTTAGTGTCAACTTCTTCTACTCAATAAGCCTCTGGATTCATCATCTGTTTTCCTAAACCACCCCCTTCAAGCATGTACTTGATCTCTCCTTCTCTTGTGCTTTCCATTTTGTTCTTCTTACTACCTCATCTAACCAAACCAGCTCATTAACTCTTTTTCTAAAAACTAACTTTGGTATAAATTATTAACTCTTTATTGAGTATGCCAGGAACCATATGGGGTCTGGATGTATTGGTGAAAGAGATAGATGGGTCCCTGTCCCCACAGACCTTATGGGGGAGCATTTGAGCCAGTACCACATTGAAGGATGATGGTGCAGAGGCCTGGTCATCTGTTTCCAGTGTGTACTTCTCACATTGCCTGATGAATGCTTAATACAAGCTGAGTACGTGAGCAAGGATTGGGCCAAGCTTTCTTCCATCTCGTCGACACTCTCGCCTACTTGTCAGCTCGTCAGAAAGGCTGCACTTGGACTCTGGTGGGAATGTGGATACCATGGATTGACAGACTGTGGGGAGAGAATGTGTGACAAAGGCTTTTCTCCTGTCATATTTTTTCTTCTAGTGCCAAACATCAGCCTGGATGTGCTGCAGCCCAGTTTTCCTGAGATCTTGCTGGAGTCCCACATGGTCATGATCCGGGTACTATGGCCCCTTCTCATTCCCCAGCTTCTCTAAGAGTTCTTGGGCAGCCACAGATTTGGAGCACAAATCAATCACCATGGTATAGATCCGCTGCCCCCTTGTGGAGGACTTTGAAAGTGTCTTAATTTACTGGTTTACTTGCTCTTCAGAGGCATTTCCCTTCTCACACTGTGAGGAGGGGGGCGGTGATAATGACAGAGATACCAGTGAACACATCTGCAGGTCTCGTGTGCCAGGCAGTACTCTGAGCACCGTACATTGTAGTAACTCATCTAATACTGCAGTCCTAGGAGATTATTGTCGTTCCCAGTCTGCAGATGGGGGAACTGAGGCATAGAGAGGCTAAGGATCTTTCTCAGGGTTCACACAGCTAAGTGTAAGAGGTGGATCCAGTCTTGGAATCTAGGCTGGTGGGCTTTCCGAGTGAGTACTCATTCCCACTACACTCGTCTGCCAATAGGCGATTGTCAAATCTGTTCAAATGGCAGAGCCCCTGAAAATCACAGTGCTCTTGGTTGAAGGTCATGAGACATTGATGGTTTATTCCATCCTATGAAATTAGGATCAGTTAGGATGAATCGCTCATTTGAGTGTGTTGTTTATATGCAGCATAAAATCCCAACCATGAGCCCACTCATATTCCTGGACAGAAACCATTTAGGAAAATTGGTTGAATCTTTTTTAAGGTTTTCTGAAACATATTGTTTGTACTCTCTATCATTAGTAACTGACAGTACTTGTAGCATCAAAAGTTTAAGAAAAATTGAGAGAGGAAATCTTTAAATTGAGAGAATTCTACCCACTAGCTTAAGTTTCCCCTTGTGAATTGGGGAAGTCCTGCTGCAGTTTTGATGTTTAGTGGGAGACCCCCTTCCTCTGGCTTGTGGGAGGCCTGTGTTCTGCAAGGATGATGTATAAGAATCACTGTGTCTCAAGCCGGATATGTGATCTTCATTCTGCCTACAAGGCTGCAGGTAGGTGTAGCAGTTCTTATTTTTCCCTTGGGGAGCCAGTGTCAAGTGGACTTTCCTGGAAGTGATTATGTAAGCAGTACTCAGTAAATATAGTTCGCTTATTTCACCAGATGAAATTTTAAAAATTCAAATTTTGTCATTTTTGCTCATTGGAAGGAGATGAGTTGACATTAAGTGATCTCTGGGTCACTTTTCCTCTGACTTTCTGCTCATAGCTGTCACTGTGCCCTGATGACATACCTCTTTTGAATATGTGCCTGTCAGTCAGACTATCACTCTGGGTCTGGGTAGAATTTTAAGACTAAATCTAAAGAGTTTCATATCATCTATCGTTACCTAAGAGGTAGGGTCAGAGAAGAAAAGGGAGCTTTCTTATTCAACTGATATAGAGTCAGGGAGGGAAAAGGACCAAAATACTGAGTCCAGACTACAGAAACTACAAGGGCAGGGCCCTTCTGCCAGCTGAGTGGCAGCCTGAGACAGAGAAGGCTGGCTTGCCTGGTGAGGTTAGCTGGCACGAGCCCATCTAGATTTTAAGCATAAAGAACAACTTACAAGTACATATACTGGTCATGGTTATAGATTTTTTTTCTTTCTTCCATCACTTGGTTTAGTAAAGGAGCAAGATTTCTTAGCATTTATTTTTATTTTATTTATTTATTTATTTTTTTTTTTGAGACAGAGTCTTACTCTGTTGCCCTGGCTAGAGTGCCATGATGTCAGCCTAGCTCACAACAACCTCAAACTCCTGGGCTCAAGCAATCCTTCTGCCTCAAGCTCCTGAGTAGCTGGGACTACAGGCATGCGCCACCATACCCGGCTAATTTTTTTTGTATATTTTTTAGTTGTCCAGCTAATTTCTGTTTTTAGTAGAAACGGGGTTTTGCTCTTGTTCAGGCTGGTCTCAAGCTCCTGAGCTCAAATGATCCGCCCGCCTCAGCCTCCCGGAGTGCGAGGATTACAGGCGTGAGCCACCGCTCCCAGCTGGTTTCTCAGCGTTTAATGTAGTGAATGGGATTCCCTTGGCTTGTTACAGTTCCGGCTGAAGTCCCCAAGTTTAGGACTGAACTGTACTAGTTTGAAGGAATTCATTTCCCTCAGCAAATGCTCCAGGGGTCCAGAATAATTCATTCCTCATCCCCTGGCCTTCAAATGGCCATAGTGATTCACGGGCTGTGCAGCTGGCCCCTTGGGGTCCGATACCACCCATGACACTTGTGATGCCAGAGGAGCAACTCATCCACCATACAGCCATCTGCAAACTGTTCCCAACCCCTTGATGAGTCACATCAGTAAGGCACTGGCTGGCAGTTCACTGAACCAGGCCTCGGGATCTTTTCTTGGGCTAGACCAGTGGTTTTCACTTGGGGGTGATTTTGCCTCCCAGGGGTTGTTTGGCAATGTCTAGAGAAATTTTTGGCTAGCATAACAGAGGTGGAAGTGGGGTAGAGGGTGGGGATGCTCAACATCCTACAGTGCCCAGGAGCCTCCACTACAGCTGCTGCCTCAGCCCAAAATGTCAGCAGTGCTGACCTAACTCAGCTCCCGGCTCCCCTTCTGAGGAAATGCCTTTTCAGTTTGTCCTCATACCAAGGCCTGTCCTAGTCCTGCTGGTTAATCTCTGATATCCTCACCCTACTCCTTCCTGTTTTAGCAAAGGCCTCATTTTGCCCTGGAGACAGGTTGTTGGATATTCTTGGCTACTGGATTAGAGGGGCTGAGGCTGGGTCCTTCAAACTAAAGTGTGTGGGGAGTCATTTCTCTCCCAATGGGTGAAATGTATTCTTGAAGGGCAAAAAAATCTTATGTATAAAGCACACGTGTTCATATAGTACATAAACAGATATATAGTATAGCTATGGTTTTTTGTTTTTGTTTTTGTTTTTTTTTTTTGAGACAGAATCTTACTTTGTTGCCCAGGCTAGAGTGAGTGCCATGGCGTCAGCCTAGCTCACAGCAACCTCAAACTCCTGGGCTCGAGCGATCCTACTGCCTCAGCCTCCCGAGTAGCTGGGACTACAGGCATGCACCACCATGCCCGGCTAATTTTTTGTATATATATTTTTAGTTGGTCAATTAATTTCTTTCTATTTTTGGTAGAGACGGGGTCTTGCTCAGGCTGGTTTCCAACTCCTGATCTTGAGTGATCCGCCCGCCTCGGCCTCCCAGAGTGCTAGGATTACAGGCGTGAGCCACCACGCCCGGCCTAGCTATGGTATTAAAATCTCATAAAAGACATTTTTTAAAAAAGTCTGAAAAGGTTCCTGGTGGTGGAGGCAATAATGAAAAAAAGGTGGACAACAGTAGGCTAAAGTAACCTTTTCCAAGTGCAAACACTCGTCAGAGTTTCTCCTTTTCTGTTTGAAGTTAGCCTCTGAAGGGCGTAAATAAGTAAGCTTGATTTCACATCCCCTCCCCTCCTCTCCTCTTGTGACAGTTTGTCCTCAGCTCTGCAGATGGGTATAGATTTTGTGCCCACTGGAATGAGTCCTTCGTTCCTCTTTCTCTTGTTTCTGGCTGGCATAGCGGGTCTGCTGTGGCGTGGGGGCTTGTCCCTGTGTGGGAGAGGTAAGGCAGTTGCTGTAGGCAGGACGGTGGCTGAGAAGGAGCACCAGATTCTTCCCTGAGAGAAGGGAGGAGATGTGCTTGGCTGTTACCAGGGATACCTGAGTCTCACATTTCTGTCAGTTTTCTAGATCTCTGTCTTGACTAGCTGTTCTTTGCCACCTTCCTATAGGGGAACAATGGCCTCAAGCCCAAGGACAATGAGTTCACATCCAAACCCTGGCACTGGCCTATCAACTACCAGGTAGGGCCCAAAGTTAGGCTTCCTCCCAGGAAATGGGGCCTAGGAAGAGGTGTGCTGGGGGTAGCAAGGGGAGGCCTTGCCTGGGAGGGCTGACCAGAGATGGGACTCTGTTTCTGTCCTCATTCTGACCCTGCCTTCCCAGAGCACTCGTGTGCAATTTGCATGTTCTGAGCTTCCTTTCCAGCCTCATCTGTGAGGGGGACCCGTCTTCCTCCCTTTGGGATGGGTGTGGCTGGGATGCGCTGGGCCCTGGATCAGCAGTGTCCTCTGTTCCACAGGGCCTGCGCTTCTCAGGGATCAATGACACGGACTTCCGAGTCTATCTGCTTGGCAACCCGGTGAGTCCCTGAATGTTCTCGGCTTAGGCCCTTGAGCCCTTGCTTTCCTCTCATCTGCCTGTTCTCATTTTCATGCAGGTGGTTTGGTGGCTGAATCTGTTGAGCATTGCCCTCTACCTCCTCTCAGGGAGTGTCCTTACCATAGCTATGAAGAGAGGGGCACAGCTGCCAGCGGAAGTTGAAGGTCAGGTCCCCTGGGCTCTCCCTCCCCTGACCTAGCAGCTGGTGGGCTACGCTCCTGGGAAGACTGGTCTGCCTGCTGAGGGCCATCCTTTGCCTTCACCACCCCACACTTTCCCTCCTTCTTTGCTCTTGAAAGTTCATGTAATACCCAGTACTGTGTTACTTACATCCTCCCAGCAACCCTATAGGGTAGGGTATTACTACACCCATTTTATGGATTAGGAAACCAAGGCACAATGAGATTAAGAAACTTGTCTCAGGACATATAGCTAGTAAGTGATAGCTGACTTCAGAGCCTTCATTTTTAACCCGTGTGCTATATACAGAGCTTCCCATCTTTTCTCTTCTGCCTCCTCCTTGTTCCATGGCCGCATCCTCTAGTGGGGTAGAGAGGAGTCTCCAGGGCACAGTGAGTGGGTTCCCTGTCCTAGTGCTGATCCTAACTTCAGCTGTCAGGCCGTGGACTGTGGCATCTGAGACTCACACGTTGCCTCTGCAGCTCGCTGTGTGAACGGTCATGGTCCCAGATATCCACTCACTCCCCTCTCCATCCTCACCTCACCTTTACCCCTGTCTGTGTGGCAGCAAAGGTGTGGGAGGGGCAGGCAGGGAGGGAGGCTGTCTGTAGATGTACAGGAGTATGGTTGCTTTACAGGCTGGGCTGCTTGCTGCCCAGACGCCATCATCAGGCCTCCTGCTGGTGTTTGGTGTAGCTGCCATCGGTGCTGAGACCTCACTGGGCTGGGTAGTGACCAGGGCTCTCGAGACCCAGTTGTTCATCTTCTTCCAGTTGCCACAGGGTGGTTTGGGTCGGTCCAGTTGAGGAAAGGAAGGCCAGTGAGGTGATATGACTTATTCAGCAAGGAAGGGCCAGAGCCGGTCTGGAACCCGGGATCTCTGCCCCCTCCTTGTCTTCTGACTGGGCTGTGCTGCTTGGGGCCCAGGACTGTCCCAGGTGCTGCTGCGAGGTGGCGGTCAGGTCCTACTTGGCTGGATGCTCCATTACTTCCCATTCTTCCTGATGGGCCGGATCCTCTACTTCCACCACTACTTCCCAGCCATGCTCTTCTCCAGCATGTTGACAGGTCAGCGCTGCCCAGCTGGACCCGGGAGATAAAGCAGGGGAGGGGGGTGCTAGGGGGAGAGGGAAGGAAGAAGAGGCCACCCTGGCAGCAGTGCTAGGAGTGAATCTCTGCTCCCTGGCTAGGGGTGGCTCCTTTTTGCTGTATCCCAGAAGTCACTTTCTGACAGGCTGGTGCTAGATGTCTTTCCTCTCCACTAGGCATTCTGTGGGACACCCTCCTGCGGCTCTGTGCCTGGGGTGTGGCCTCCTCTCGCCTGGCCAGGGGCATACACGTGGTGGGAGTCCTGAGCCTGCTCCTGGGAACTGCCTACAGGTGAGCATCTTCCTGCACCTGGGCACCAACGTGGACTCAGCCCCAGATGCCTTTGAGAACTCCCTGGGGTGCTCTTAAAGTGTACCAGTGCCTGGGCCCCATCCCAGAGCTTCTGATTCAGCTGGGCCCAGGTGGGGCCACGGTTTTCAAAGCCCCCCGGGTGGTCCTGATTTATAGTCAGGTGGGAGAAACAGAGGCTAACTCTTAGCATGCTCTCCTTTTACCAGTGGTTCCCAGCTTTTGTACATCCCAGCACACCTGGAAGGAGACTCTCCTTAGTCACAGTGGCTTTCTACCAGGACTGTGCTTGGTAGGGTGAGGGAGAGGGTAGGAAGAATAACTGGGTGGTGGGGGGTGGCTCAGAATTGCTAGAGGAGAGTGTTGTTTGGAAAGCCCCCCTCTTCCCTACTTCTGGCAAGTCTCACAGATCCCCCACTGAGAATCACTGGCTTTCGTGGTGGGGCCTCACAGAAGCACATGCCTGTCCTACGAGTGTTAAATTCACATCTTAACAATCACCCTGGGCCAAATAGCCCATGAAAATGCCCTAGACAGGTCCCTCTTGTGGGCCTCTTGGGAAGAGCCCTTTCCTTTATTGTCATTAAGTGAGCATCTACTAAGCTTTCGGACTGTAGTGTGATACAGACAGATGTGGTAGTGGAAGAGAATGGGGCTTGTAGATGTCTAACACTCCTCAAGGAGGAGCTGACGTCAGAGCTCCCCAGCCAGGGCGCTGGGATACCGACTGCTCCCTCCGGACTCTCTCTCACAGCTTCTACCTCTTCCACCCTCTGGCTTACGGGATGGTGGGTCCTCTAGCCCAGGACCCCCAAAGTCCGATGGCAGGACTGAGGTGGCTGGAATCATGGGACTTTTGAAGCCACTGCAAGGACTCCAGCCTACGTCCAGGAACAGCCCAGGGACGGCCAGCTGTGGAGGAAGCCACCTGGGAGCCTCAAGAATTCCTCTGCCTGTCAGACCAGGCTCTAGGAGTGACCCCAGAGTTTAAGGCCCGTTACCCCGAGTGTACAACACAGAGGATGAGTGTGCACGGGTGCATGTGTGAGTGTGTGCATGTGAGGTGCGTTGTCCGTGTCTCTGTGGAATACAGACTGTGTAACTGTGGATAGCTGAGTGTCATAAACACTAAGAAATAGTCCAGGGCTACAGTAATATCTTCTGGTATTTTTTCCACACTGGATTTGGTTTGGTTTGGGTTGTAAGATCCATCAAAAATTCTCTGACCTCTAAGAGGTCTCTCAAGTGCCAACCTCACCGTGGGCCCTCAGCAGAGGCAGAGCAGATGGGGCCACCGAAGCTATGCTGCCCTCCCTCCCACAAGTGGATACAGTTACAGAGGAAAGCAAGATGCCCTGAGCTGGGGGGCCCAGCTCCCCACTGCTTCCCTGAGTGGCTGCTGTTGCAAGTGACTTCGGTGGCCACAGGTGGCTGGACTTCTTGCCTGCAATACGCACAGAACAGGGCTCTAGGCAGTGAGCAGCCAAGAAGAACTCGCCCGGCTTTGGTCAGCCTGCCTCAGCCCCTGGTTCCTTGTTCTCTGGGAATGTCACACTGTGAGACTGGGTGGAGGAACTGCTTCCTATCCTTGGCTGCTCTGTGATCCCAGGCCCTGGATGCCAGAGGCTGTTTCTCTCAGTCCATCCCTGTCCCTCTGCATCTGGCCTGGCCATGAGGGCTGGGTCAGGTGTGTTCTCCTGATTTCTGGAAGAGCCTTTGGAGACCTTTCCTAGCAGCTGAGGTAGATGAGAGAGTAGGGAATCTGTGTGGTGCTGGGGCGTGGAGTGCTCTGGCCTGTCTGGACAAATGTTCCTGTCACCTGCTGAGCTTCCTCAGTTTTCACTCCTCCAGTCCTCCCCTGCTCACCCCTCCTTCACTCCCTTGGCATTTCCCTTTCTCTGTCACTGTTTCACCCATCTCTTTTCTCCAAAGACCCAGAGTACCTAGACACGCACGACAGCTTCTACCCTCTGCCACTCTGAGGCTCACACAAGCAGCTGAGAGCTGTTCCTTTCTCTTTCTCCCCAAAAGGGTTTAAGAAAACCCTTCAGTCGGAACCAAACCAACCCAAAGCCAGCCCTTCAGCCTGCCTGCTTCCTCTTGGTACATGACAAAATATTTGTCTCAGAGGACTTTGATGCTTCAAGATTTAATGATGAATCTCTGCCACACTCCATTTTCCTCCCTCTCTAGCTCCCACCAACTCTGACAGGGTCACAGCTCTTTAAAGCATCTTCGGGAGGCGGTTGCCACGGAGACTGGAAATTGGTCCCAGGGACAGGCTGTGCTACCTACTGGGTGGTAGGGAGGGAAGCTTCTGGCCATGCTTGGCTGTTCAGACCAGCCATCATTAATGTTAATAGAGGAAATGCAGCAATGTCAAAAGCAAGGCAGGTTGGTTAATTAGATCTGGGGCCTGATGACCTCCCTCTCCCAGGGCTCTACAGCCCTTTTGACTTCCCCCAGCAGGAAGCACTGCCCCAGTGCTGAGTCTGGGCGGCTCACTTAATTGCATTTCTGGCAGGGAGGGAGAGAGGGATGGAGAAGCTCTGCTCCACCTTCCAGCCCACTGCTGTCCCTTCCCTCCTCCCCACAGGCTGAGTTGGTTTCTTCCGCGCCCCTTGGGACAGCGTCCCGGTGGGCTCTCCCTCCAGGTAGAATGCGGGAGTCTGTGCTTGGCTCTTAGCAAAGAAGGTGGTCCACAGTGACACCCAGGAGGTGGCTGGTTTTCCCTTGTGCCTTCTTATTTGCCAGTAGGAACTTGTTGGCAGGGACGAGCTCTGAGGGGGCAGCCACTCTCAGTGAGGGCGAGGAAGGAGAAGGCTTGGCCAGCTTCCTACCCATCCTTCCCTCCTAATTGGCCACCTGGGGACAAAAGCTTCCTTGGTCTCTGCCACTGCTTTCTAGGGATGAAAGAATTCTCTGCCCATTCCCTCTTCCTCCATGCCCAAACTGGCAGACACTTCTCTGGGGACAAGGCCACTTGATGTAGCTTTAGGTGCTCAGGTTCTGTTGTTTGGAAGCTGCTGGGGATAGAGTTCAGGGTGCTGCTCTGAATACGGGCTCCAGCCCTCAGGACTTGGCAGGAACGTGATATGTCCTACAAACTGCTGGTGGAGGAGGAAGACATTTGTCAGCCAGCCCAACCTCCAGCCAGCTTCTTGAGCCACATTTTATTTAACAGGAAAAAAAAAAGGTTTCCAGAGATAATTGGAGGCCATTTAGTTTTATAATAAATAGTGCTTGTTTTGAATACCCTGTTCTTGTTGTACTTAATTGAATCTGACTTGCCCGCTGGCTCCCAGAAAGGCCTCCTTAAGAGAAGAAAAGAATGTTTTAAGTTCAAGAATGTTTGAAGTTCAAGAACCATTCATTGTGTCTCATGTCTGAGGTGGCTCTAATTCCCAGGAGAGGCCCTGGGCTGGCAGATGAGTCTGATTATCCCAGGGGGTATTGGGGCCTTTCCCATGTACATGGTTATTGGAGTAATGTTGGTTGTCATTTCAGTTTGTTTAAACTTATTCCAAAATAAGTAGGAAACCAGACCTCTTATTTTTCTTCTTTTAACCTCCCCATACAGTATGGAAAGGAGTGGGAAAGGAAGGGTAACACTTGTCCACTTCTGGGACAGCCGAGTGGCCCAGCATTGTAGCAACTTGCCATTCTGCTAAATGGTGGCCTCCATGGTGACAGGGTTCTCTGTTATCAGGACTGCTGTTAAGGATCTGGGGGAGGTAAGAGCTGACTGGAGTGCTGGGCAGAGGTGGGGAAGGAGGGCAGTAGTGCTGCGCTGGGAAGTTGGGCTGCCCCACTGCCAGCTTAGGTGCAAGGGCAGCTGCAGTGGGGGAGGAGCAGGGTGTGTGGGTGTCCTGGAAATGGAAAATGCCTAGGACAGGCTGGTTAGAAAAGGACCAAATAACTCTTTGAATGGCACAGCTTAATTTACAAAGTCTTGACACATCTGTGACATTTGATCCTCATAAAGGCCCAGTGAAGTCAGTGATGTATTTTATCCCCATTCTACCCATGAGAGATTAAATTACTTGCCTAAGGTCCTGTGATTAGTAAATAGTAGAGCCAGGACTCAGAGCCAAGTTGGGCTTTTTCTGTGGCTTTAGCCTGGTCCTGGGACTAGAAGCACCTTTTCAGAACAACCTGGCTGAAACTGAGCTCCAGGCATCCCGATCCAGCGTGTTCCTTTGCACGTTCAGCTTAATGTGTCAACAGCGCATCTGGAGCTCAGTTTGTCTTGGCTCCCCCAGCTGTGCCAGACCAATGGTGACAGATGTTCAACAACAGGTTTTCTGGAAGGAAAAAAGCCCTGATTTACAGCATTTGCTCATTTCCATGGTGTAAATACTCCCACTGTGGCCTATTTCAAGCTACCACCTTGATGTCACTGAATAAGAAGTTGGACAGAAAAGCATACAGTTGGCTTTTGTGTATATGAGAGCTGGCTCCAGCACAACACTGACCCAGACCCAATGACTAAGGGCACAGGTCACAGTCACAGCGCATTACATGAGGGAGGCATGGTGGCCTAGAGACTGGGCCTGAGAGACCTGAGGTCAAATCCTGGTCCCACCTCTTATTATGTGATCTGCACCTAGTCAGTTAGCCTCTTTGCCTCCATTTCCTCAACTATAAAACAAGGGAATGATGGCATCTGCTCATAGGGTTACTCAGAGGATGAAAAGAATCATGTAAAGTGCCTTGAACAGTGTCTGTACGTGAGTGTTCTATCAATGCTAGCTCTTTTGTAAATTTTTAAAATTATTTTTATTTATTTATAGACAGGTCTTACTGTCTTGCTCAGGCTGGCCTCAGACTCCTGAGCTCTAGTGATCTACCTGCCTCAGCCTTCCAAGTAGCTGGGACTACAGATGCACCACTGTGCCCAGCAATAAGTGCTCTTTATTAATATTATTATTAATGGTAAACTGACCTCAATGATAGCACTGGCTGCAGGACAGTACTTGAACTTTCTTCTAGATTATAATCTCTTGTCCAAGTTCCAAAGAGGACAGTATCCTATAACTCTCCCCAGACCCTCAGATTGTGGATTCAGACACTGGCCTGCTAGTTGGAATACGCCATGCTGGCTGTAGTAGCCCAGCCAGACCCTCAGGCCTTTCCTCAAGGGGAGCAGAGATTAGAGTGCACTCAGCCCTCTCCTCCTGCCTTCGGCCCTATGAAGGCAGAAAGTGAAGCAGTGGGTTTGAGTGCTGACTCCATCACTTGCTAGCTAGGGCCGTTAACTCCCACTAACTCATCAGACCCCAGACCCTGTCCAGAGAAAGGAAGCAAGAAGCATCCTGAGTGTGGACTGTCGGCAGGAAACACAACTGCGGTGGAGCAGGGAGCAAGCCTTAGACTAGCCAGAGCATTTGGGCACTGAAAGGTGAAGGTAGCTAGAGATGCATGTGGCCTTTCCCTGTGACCTGCTGCACCTGGCTGTGGGGCCATGAGATCCCAAGATGGAAATTTAGTCCCTTGTCCCTTCAGCCCCCATCCCTTTGTGTTCTTGCTTGGAGACGTCCCTGGCTCTAGGACACAGGCTTTCCAGCCTTGCTTTCCTACTCCAATCCAGAGATACATGGAGAGATGGGGAAGAGCAAAATAGGGTGTACCCCAAACTCCTGAGCCCTTGGAAGTGGGAGAACAGCTAGATGATTTCATGGGCTTGGCTGGGAGCAGGAAAGTGTTCTGCCGAAGCCCTCAGTCCTGATTCAGGGCCAGAAAAAGTTTTAAAGGCCAGGACTCACTCAGCACTTCAGCTGGGCATGGAGTCACAGGTTGTTCATAACCAACTGCCCAAGAACACCCACAGGTAGGCCATCTGGCTGCTAACCCGACCTGGGATTGGGGAGTAGGGGGGTGGGGGAGGAAGGCGACAGCAGTCAGGCATGATTTGAGCGGAGACTACGTGCCAAGGACATAGCAAACTCCAATGCTTCCAGGCAATGGTTGGGTGGCCTCTTGGAGAGGTGGCTCAGGCAGTGCCTACCCAAGGCGACCAAACCCAACACAGGGTCCTTGGGGCTGGGGATGAGAAACCGGGGCCCAGACAGGCTCTACGATTTCTGTTCAGCTCTGAAGTCAGAGCATGTCCCAGGACACCAGGTCGTCCTGGACCGGAGCCAGCTGTGGAGGGGGCGCCCGCCTTGCTGGACGGGAAGAGGGCGGGGGCCGCGACTGCTTTAAAGCGCCCCAGCGGGCGGCGCGGGCGGCGCGGGGCGGGGCGGGGCGGCTCTCGGAGCTGCGGGGCGCTGGGGCAGCGGCCAAGCTGGGTCCCCGGAAGTGCCCCCGGGGCCAGCACCGCGGGGGCGCCGCCACCTACGGCCGGCTGCGCGCATCTTTTCTCAGCTACGGCCAAGGAAGGAGCGGCTGCTGGACCCCGCCTGGCCGAGGCACCGGGGGCCATAGGGCGTGTGGAGTGGCCCGCGTCGCCGCGGGGATGTCACAGCACGTGCAGTGACTGCCGGCGCCCGCGCCCCGAGGGTCCCAGCCTTGCGCCCGGCGTCCCCGGGAGAGGATGGAGCGCCCGGAGCCCGAGCTGATCCGGCAGAGCTGGCGGGCAGTGAGCCGCAGCCCGCTGGAGCACGGCACCGTCCTGTTCGCCAGGTGAGGGCTGCCCGGCCCGGGGGTGCGGCTGGAGGGGTGCCTCGCTGGGAAGGGGTTGGAGACGGCCGGACCGGCGACGGAGAAGAGGAAACTGGCCCGCGGCGTGGCGCTGGGGTGCCTGCCAGATGTGCGCCAGAGGAGCGGGCGCGGCGACGTGTGGCGCAACCCCGTCTGCCCTCTGGCCCCGGGCGCATCTCTCGCGCCAGCGCTGCACAGCCCGCTCCCGGCTGGGCTCGCTGGGGCGGGCGGGGGTCCCCTCGGGTGGATCTCCTTACATTTGGGCGGCCGACGCGGGTCCCCGCGCTGAGCCCCCTCCCGGGCTCTGTGCCTCTGAGCGTTCCTTGGGTAGTGATTGCAGGGGTGCCCGACGTTGCTGTGCGGGGACTTGGGCGCCCCAAGGGCCGGTGTGGGGAAGGTGCGCTGGGCGATCTCCCGCGCCTGCGTGTGAACGCCCGGTCTGGGCCCAGGCGTGTGCACTCCCAGCGACCAACAGAAGGACAAACCTTTCCAAGGAAAGGACCAGGTTAGGACTAGAGAACTGCCAGGGAGAGAGGTAAGAGGGTGCACAAGCCCCACGGGGAAAGGGGAGTCCATCTTCAGCCTCGGCTTAGGGGTCTCTCAGTAACCCCTTTGCCGTCACCAGCGGGGCAAAGCTCCCTTCACCGTGGCCTTGGCACCCTAAGCCAGCGCAGAACTTCTGACCAGGCTTTTGCCAAACCTTCCCCGAGACAAAAGAGGAATAAATTCAGAGTTGCACAAAACCCAAACAAGCCCTCCCCAAAGTGGCTGCACACTGCCTTCGTGTGCCTCCCGGCCCTCCCCAAGCTCACTTTTTTTCTCAGGCACCTACTGTGGCTGCGGTACTTCCAAGCTGTGCGACCTTTGACAGGTTACTCAGCCTCTCTGGGCTTGTTTCCTCCTCTGTAAAATCAGGTTAAACTGCTTTGTACTCTGAGGAATATACAATTACAAGTTAACCACTCGAGAGGACTCCGTGCTCAGCAAGCGTAAGGAGTTTGTTTTCGGTGTTATTATCGTCGTAGCTCGGGGCTCCTTCGGACACGATAAGACTGGGATGTTCTGACCCAAGAGCAGGAGGGAGAGAGTCAGAAGGAAGGGCTTTCCTCTCCCCACAAGGTGACTCCAGGTTTCCTGTCTGAGGCCTCTTCCTGTCCCCGACCACAGCCCTCGGCTGTTGATGAGGGCGGCTACGCGCAGGTTGGACGCGCTGCCCTGTCCAGAAGCCTGTCGGAGCCAGGGAAGGAGCGAGGAAGGGCGCTGGCAGAGCTGCCCAAGGAGCAGGCCCGGCTGGAGGGTCTGCTGTGGCTTCTGACTGCAGGACAGGCTGGCCGGGCCCCCGGGGCTGACACTGGGCCTCACCCCCACAGGCTGTTTGACCTGGAACCAGACCTGCTGCCCCTCTTCCAGTACAACTGCCGCCAGTTCTCCAGCCCCGAGGACTGTCTCTCCTCCCCCGAATTCCTGGACCACATCAGGAAGGTGAGGCGGGGGCGGCCTCCGGGATGCACCTTCCCGGGAGAGGGACAGCATGGGGGCTTGGGACGGGGAAAATTGCTTCCTGCCCCAGGCCTGGGCTTGCTCCCCTCCGTCTGCTCCTGCACGCAGGGGCCTCTGTCCTTTCCCTCTGGGCTGGGCCCCGTCTGGGACATCAGAGTCAGCCTCCTTCCCCTGCGCTCCTTCCCTGCGCTCAGCCACGTGGTCCCTGCCTCCGTCATTGCCCTCAGCCTTGTCCCCTGGCAGCTTCCATAGGTCGCATTGGTGCCGATCCTAGCCACTGAGGGCCTTTGGGGGTCATCTGTGTAGAAAACCCAGGCTGGAGTTTTCTCGGAGGCTCACAGAGCCTCAGTTTCCCCTCATCCTGTCACTTTTCGGCCTTCTGGCTAAGATCAAGTGTAGTTTCCCCTTGTCCCAGGCAGACACCACTACCCAGCAGGTGTCTTTAGGGCTTGGAGACCCACAGAGGAGAAGAGGGGCTTCCTTCGTGGGTGGAACATTAGTAGTTAGGCTACCGCATGTTGAATGCCCACCATATGCGGACACAGGCTGCTTTTGACCCCTGATCATGAAATACGGAGGATCCTGCTGGCTTTTCTTGCCTCTGAGGATCTTTTTGGGACCCTTGGGTTCTGGGCTGCGGTTGTGAGCAGGTGGGATTGCACGGGCCTCTCTGTTTCATTGCTGCCTTGGCCTTGGCAGGTGATGCTCGTGATTGACGCTGCGGTGACCAACGTGGAGGACCTGTCCTCATTGGAGGAGTACCTTGCCAGCTTGGGCAGAAAGCACCGGGCAGTGGGCGTGAAGCTCAGCTCCTTCTCGGTAGGTAAAGGGGCTCTTCCTCTCTCCAGAGCTCCCGACCTGGGGCCACCATTCTCTCCCAGTCCTCCCTTATCCACCTGTCCTCTCTCCCCATTCCCATACCCTCAGATCAGGGTTGGGGTCCTGCATCTGTTGCTTACCTGCTGTGTGACTCTGGCACTGACTTGACCTCTCTGAGCCTTCAGTTCTCTTCTCTGACATGGCTTCTTTTGTTGTTGTTGTTGTTGAGACAGGGTATGCCTCTGTCACCCAGGTTGGAGTACACTGGTATGATAGCTCACTGTAACCTTGAACTCCTGGGCTCAAGTGATCCTTATGCCTCGCCTCCCAAGTAGCTGGGACTACAGGCATAAGCCACCATGCCTAATTTAAAAAAAAAATTGGGGGCCAGGCGTGGTGGCTCACGCCTGTAATCTTAGCACTCTGGGAGGCCGAGGCGGGCGGATTGCTCAAGGTCAGGAGTTCAAAACCAGTCTGAGCAAGTACAAGACCCCATCTCTACTATAAATAGAAAGAAATTAATTGGCCAACATATATATATAAATTAGCCAGGCATGGTGGCGCATGCCTGTAGTCCCAGCTACTTGGGAGGCTGAGGCAATAGGGATTGCTTGAGCCTAGGAGATTGAGGTTGCTGTGAGCTAGGCTGATGCCATGGCACTCACTCTAGCCTGGGCAACAAATGAGACTCTATCTAAAAAAAAAAAATTGGGTGGGTTGGGGTGGGGAAAAAATTTTTTTTGTAGAAATGGGGTCTCACTATATTGCCCAGGCTAGTCTCAAACTCTTGACCTCAAGCAATCCTTCTGCCTTGGCCTCTAAAATTTATGGAATCACACATGTAAGCCACTGTGCCCAGCATGATATGGCTTCTCGTAAAACCATAAACATTAAGGAGCCTTTGAGATTAGTTTGTCTGATCAGTTTTCTATTGCTGTGTATCAAATCACCCCAAAACATACTGGCTTAAAACCCTGATTTCCGATTTCTCGTGGCTGGGCTCAGCTGGCAGTTCTGCTCCCCATGATGTAGGTGCAGTCACTTGTGTGTTGTGTTCAGCTGGGAGCTCAACTGGGGCTGGAATGTTCCAGATGGCCAGTCAGCCTTTGAGCTCTCCCTCCCTGTGGCCTCTTGTCATTCAGGAGTCAAGCTGAGCTTCTTTAGAGAATGGTAGCTGAGTTCCAAGAGGGAGTATTCCAAGAGGACATGCTCCAGTGTGCAAGTACTTACAAAGCCTCTGCTTGCATCACTCTTGCTAATGTCCCCTCGGCCAAAGCCAGACACATGGATGAGGCCACTGTCGATGTGGGAGGACCCTCCTCAAGGTGGACCATCAACATGACAGTCTACCACACAGTCCAGTCACCTTGCTAGATGGTAGGCACCATGAGGAAGGGGCCTTGTTGGTCTTGTCCCCCTCTCCATCCCTAGCACTAGCACAGAGCCTGGTTTTCAGTGGATATTCAGTAAACATTTGTGGAATAAATACAACTTATTTTATTATGATTAATAATAACAAATGAGAGCCGTTATTGTTGAAGGCTCACCATATACAGATGCTACACTAAGAGCTTCTTCTGGATTATCCCATTTAATCATCCCAACCACCCCATAGGTTAGAACTTTTACCTTCTCTGTTTTGTAACTGAGGCTCAGAGAGTTTACACAACTTGCTCAAGGTCACCCAGCTCATAAGTGGTGGAGTCAGAATCTGAGCTTGGGTCTTCCTGGCTCCAGAGCCTAGGCTCTTAACCCCATGACTGCCACCTTGCAGATGAGGAGACCGAAGTCTGGTTGCAATGACTTGGTTTGCTCTGATCTGGGAGGCCAGTGCCTTCGCCCACTCACTGGGTGGCTGCAAGTCTAGGAATGGGGTGAAATGCTTTGTTCCCTACACAGCCTCACATTTAAGGGGAAAAGTGTGCACAATGTGATACCCAAGGATTTGGGCTGGACCCTGCTCAGGAGGCATGGACTCTGTGCAGGAGAGAAGAAAGGCCCAGGAGCCCTTACCAGCCCAGGCCTCAGTTTTCTCACCTGTGAGATGGAACCATGCCTTCCTGCCCTGTGGAATGACAAGGTCCCCTTGCCTCTGCAGACGGTGGGCGAGTCCCTGCTCTACATGCTGGAGAAGTGTCTGGGCCCCGCCTTCACCCCAGCCACGCGGGCCGCTTGGAGCCAGCTCTACGGGGCCGTGGTGCAGGCCATGAGTCGAGGCTGGGATGGCCAGTGAGGGGCGACCCCTGCCCGGCGGCCCCTGTCTTGTCTGTGTCTGTGGTCGCCCAGGCTCCCCCAGGCCTCCCTGCCTCTCCCGCCTCCCCCTCCCTCGTACTGGAGAGGGGATGGGACAGGGCTGCATCTCACCCCTCCCCGGCCACAGAAGAGCAGCTTTTCCTTCGGGAGGGGCTTCTGGATGTCCCCTCACCCCGAGTAGCCTCCTCCCTGCCTGTCTCTTCCCCTCTCTGGCAAGCCCGCTAGCCCCATGAGAGCAGAGTGTGGGTGGCGGAGGTGGCGTGGGGCCGGGAGTCTGGGCCTTCGGATAATGGGGCCCTTCGTCCGTCCTGCCTTCTTGGGTGAGCCCAGCCATGCTGGGCGTGAAGATGGCTGAGCTGCCTACACTGTCCCTTCCTCCTGCTCAGGCCCCTGCTGCCTCCCTACCCCAGCGCTGTTTGCCTTTCTCAGAGAAGAAGAGCTTTGGCCTCTGTGGCGGGGTCACAGGCCGTGGGAGCAGAGAGCCGGGAGAACTGCCAGGGAAGGGAGGGGCACCTGGGTCTCTGTGGGGCTCCGAGGGGCTGCGCAGAGGCCAGCTGGTGAGTCGCTTTTCTTCTGCGGTGTTTCCCCTTCCCTCATCCAGCACTTGTGGGTGGGGGCCCTCTGCTTGCCACTCTGTAGGAAGCCAGCCGGCCAGGCGGGTGGGGCTGGGGGGCCACAGCTGCCATGGTGACTGCCCCGCAAGCCCGCACTCCGGCAGGCAGGTAGGAGAGAAGGTAGGAGGAGAGGGGCGACCCTCTGCCCGTACCCCGAGCCGCCTGCGCTTTGTCTCTTGCCCTGTGTGTATGTTCTGTAAACTCATGTGGAATAAACCTGTTCTGTGTGCCTCCCCGACGCTCCAGAACTGGGCCCTTTGGGTCCCGGCCTGCGCCAGATGAAGCCACGGGGCAGTGGGTCTCAGGGCAGGATGGGGCATGGTTGGGAAGGCCAAGGCCAGAGTGGGTGGGAAAGAAGGGGGAGGCCTGGGAAGGCTGGAGCCAGTGGCGGAGACAGAGCCAGGGGTTTGTGGCTAAAACCGGCTGCGGGTCACCAAGCACAGTCGATCTTCCTCCTGGCTGCAGCTGGCTACGTTGCCCGCCTCCCTTGCAACGGATGGGCAACGTGACTGCCTTCCGGCCAACGCGCTGTGCAGACGTGTGCCACGCCCAGGCCCGGGCCCGCAAGGCTCCCGCACGCTCCTCCACACACACGTCCTTCAGCTGGCTTGATGCATACCTCACAGTGACCTTCAGGCCCATGTGCTGAATGTAGCAGAGCCACAAGGAGAAAGGAGCCCTGTCTCTGAGCTGATTTTTCTATTTTTAGTAGAGATGGGGATCTCACTCTTGCTCAGGCTGGTCTCAATCTCCTGGCCCCAAGTGATCCTTCTGCCTCAGCCTCCCAGAGTGCTAGGATTACAGGCGTGAGCCACCGTGCCCGGCCAGGGCCTCACTGTTGCTAGGCTCAGAAGGCCAGGCCTGCCAGGCTGTGTGAGTGACACAGACGCCGGGTCTACGGCAAGCTAGGAGCGCCTTTCCCACCATGGCACTAAAGGTACTTTCTGGAGCTCCACAGGCTCTGTGAGACAGGGCCTCACGCACTGCGTGACCTAGTAATGGCCCAGGTATCCCTGCATGGCCCACAGCTCCCGAGAGTTTGACACCCAGACAGGTGATGGGGGTGACATGGCTTTGGAAAGGCCAAACACCCTGCTCTGACCCATGTCTTGATCCATCCTAAGCATGAGTGCTTTCACCTCTCTTGAAGGCTCCCCTTCCACTTGTGTGACTGTGTGCGCGTGCATGCGTGTGTGTATGCGTGCATGCGTGCATGTGTGCGTGCGTGTGCGTGCATGTGTGTGTGTGTGTGTGTGCGTGCGCGCCCGCAGAGGAAATAGTTCCTTCCCTCCTCCTCATTCAAGGTCTTGCCCTATGACTCTCCTTCCCTCCTTCCTTCCTTCCCATTCCACCAGCCCGCACCCCCATGCTGGACAGAGGACTCCGACCCATTCCCTCTGCAGCGGTCCCCCTGGTTCCTTACTTCCCGTGATAGCAACGCTCTCCGGAAAGGCTGCCTTTCCTCGCCATTTCCATCTCCTCGCTGCTCATGGAACGGTGGGAGCCTATTCCAGCCAGGCCTTGTCTCCACTCCTAACTGCTGCAGCCAAGGTCGCCAACAGCGCCCATCGCGCCAAATTCAGGGATCACATCTTAACCCCAGTGTGGCGCTCCAGCCCGGGGACTTCAGGGAGCTCCGGCTCCCCCTGGGTGGGGGAAGGACCCGCTGGGCGGCCGGTCTAGACGCAGAGGCACAGGCCGCAGGGGGTGGGAGGACTTGTTTATTCAAGGCACAGTCATAGCATTAATAACAAGAAGGTTCAGCATTCTGGCACATTCTCGTAGTGGTGGTGGCCAAGGTCAGTCCAGCCCCCACCGAGGCCCCAGAGGATGCAATGCTGCTGATAGGCACTTTGCTCCCAGAGGCAGCTGCGGGACAGGCAGGCAGGCGTGGGGCCGCTGAGGCCGGGGCCCTCTCGGAGGCTCTAGTCTAGGCAGTGCGGCCCCCTGGGAGGCAGCTCCCTCCAGAAAGGATCCGGTGGTGGCTGCTTTGGTGGATGGACTGGGGCGCTGGGAAGTGGGGGGTGGGAGGAGAGGGTGGTAGGGGAGGTCTGTGAGTGAGAGAAGAGTGGGCTGAGTGAGGGTGCCTGGGAGGGCCTGGATGTGGTGTTGTGGGGGGAGTGGACTAAAAGACACCCCCACCCTAGTGGCCATGGTGGGTCCAGGTGGAGCCTCCCAGTTACCCTAAGAGTGGACTCCGAAACTTCCTCAACATGCACACTACCTCCTCTCAGAGCCAGCACTTGACCCAACTTCAGAGAGGGAAGCCCCCAGCCATCTGCCGGGACCCTTCCCACATGCAGCATCCGCAGCTGCAGGGGGAGGTGGGCAGCAGAGGGGAGGCGGGACCAGCAGCAGCGTCCCACAGGCGACAGAGACTGCGCAGGCCCAGCAAGTGGGGCCAGGGAAGCAGAGGCCCCGGGCCAGCTTCTGGCAGGACGCCCACAGCCCCCACACTTAGTACACACTCTGGGGCAGGCAGGGCCTGGGGCTGGCCGTCTCCCCACTGTGGGCAAACTCCCTGCCGGGCCTGGCCACCCTGCTATGGAAGGGTCCTTTCCCCTTGTTGGCTGGTGGAATTCCAGGGGCAGGGGCTCTGTGGGACCTGGGTGTGTGAGGGCCAGGCTGGGTATAGTTTTCCCCTTATTCCTGGCTGGACAAGGAATGGGAAAGGCAGCCCCTCCTCGGCTGACCTGAGCTCTCTGGAAAGATCCCCCAGGCCAAAGTTGGGTGACAGCTGCCCCCTGAGCACTATTTCTCATCTGGACTGAAGCTTGGAGCTCCTGGGGCTGGGTTGTGGGCAAAGTAGTGCAGGGACAAGGCCAAGGTGATCTGAGTTCAGGACAGCCACGTGCCTGGGACGCGGTGGAAATGCTTGGGGCAGGTGAGCCCGGGGCCCACCGCCGGCAGGTGGCAGCAGGAACCCAGACCTGGGGGAGGGCCCTGGAACATGCAGACCCCATTCAAGTGGGTCAGTTCTGGCTCACAGAGGCCCCAGCCAGCTCTTCTCCAAGTCCTCCTCGGCGGGGCTTCGTGGTGGTCCTGTCCTCTGCCGGCTGTGGCAAAGGTGCTGTTGGGTGTCACCAGCATTGTTCAGGATTCCCCTCCACCAGGTCTCAGGTGGTGGCAGCCCCAGGTGGGGGGTGGCCTGCTTCACCAGAAAGGGCTTCTCCATGGAGGACACGGCCCTCACCTCCACCCCACCCCCAGCAGGCCTGGGGTGACGGCACTATTGAAGCATCTGGAGTGTCTGAACCAGGGCCACATTGGGGGCCACGTGGATGTTCTTCAGAGCAGGGTGCAGGGCAGCCCCGAGAGGGGAGCAAGGGTCCTACCTACTTGGGGTGGGAGTAGCCAGTCCTTCCATTGGAAGCATGGGTTTCTTACCCTACGCTGCTGCCCGTCTTGGCCAAGCGGGGGCTCCAGGCACTCAGCAGTATGAGGCAGAAGCTCATAGTGGCCACATCCTTGGCTTTGGGGATCTTCTCGTTAGGCCCTGGGGCTTGGGCAGTATGTCTGGTTTCCCAGCACGCAGGGGTTTGGCGAGAAGACCCCCCTCCAAGAATTCCGCCTCTGCCCCTCCCCACCGCACAGTACCCAGCAAGGAGCAGCCGAGGTTTCCTTCTTCAAAATGCACGCAGGTCTCGTTTAATGAGCCCGAGTGACCATACCTCATCTACCCCCTTGTAAGAACAGGAAGGAGAAGGGCCTCCATCCTGCAGGTCCTGGGGACATCTGCCCAGGAGCAGAGGAACAGGAAGGGGCTCAGTCACCTCTTTTCAGGTCTACCGGTGCAGAGGCTTTCTCTCCCCAGATGGTCATCTGTGTCTCGTAGCGAGGCCCGGTGCGTGTACTTTTGTCTCACACCACGGGGGGCGACGGGGCCGGAGGGGGGGCGCGCAGCGCAGAAGCTCCCCAGAAGGGCAGCTGGTGCAGGGGCGGCGACGGCCCCCAAAAGCCGTCGACAGGCTTCCTTCTGCTTCCTCCCTGTGCACACCATCTCCATCTCAACCCCAGGCCTAGCCTTCGGTCTCTGCCCAGGGCTTCTGCCACGTCTCCCGAGGCAGGGCGCCTGCCTCATCCTCCATCTCCCCCGCGCCTCTGCCCAACCTGGAGCCTCCAGTTCCAGCCGCTCAGCGGGGCAGGGCCTCATGTAGACATGGCTGGGATGGCAGATGTCTCCACTTGGGGCTTCTCAAGGTCTGCAGGAGGGAGGGGGGAGGTCCAGGCCACCCTCCTGCCTCCCCCTGCTAGGCCCTCCCCTGGCCCTTAATGAGTCGCCAGTGGAGGCCCGGGGTCCTGGTCAGTGGTACTGGCTCTGGCCCTCTAGTTCCAGCCCCTCCTGGAACTGGGCTGGGTCCGGCTCCCTCGCAAAGCCCCTCAGACCACTCTCTTCTTCGCCTTCCTCTGGCTGCTGGCTGCTCATGGTGCCGTAGGTGTGCCTGGCCGGGGAGGACGCCGGGGTCAGATTCAGCTCCGGCTCTTGCAGCACGGTGGCCACGTACAGCTGCTCGGGACAGAGGGAGATGGGAGCAAGGTCACATCTGGAGAGAGGCCCTGGGCACAGCCTCTCCCCTCACACCCCACCCCATCACCTCTGTCCCCTCCAAGCCATGGAGCCGTCCTTCCTCCCAGCAGCCTGAGCCCTGTCCATCCCACCTGCCTCCTTGTTCCTGGTCATTTCACAAGCATCCAGGGCTCCAGGGATGGCTTAGTGTGTGTGGGGGTCTTCCCCCACTAAGTCCACGTCCTTCAGAACACTTTCCATTCATTCTTGCTTCTAAGTCAGGCTGAACCCAGGGGAGATGACCTGAGGTTCCCCTCAGCTGGGGTCTGGAGAGACCTTCATTCCTGAGCTAGTGTACTTTCTTTCTTTTATTTAAAATACCTTTGATTTTAATTTTTTTTTTTTTTTTTGAGACAGGGTCTCACTCTGTAGCCCAGGCTGGAATGCACTGGTATGATCATAGCTCACTGCAGCCTTCAACTTCTGGGCTTAGGAAATCCTCCCGCCTCAGCGCCCGAGTAGCTGGGACTACAGGTGGGCACTATAATGCCCAGCTATTTTTTATTATTATTATTATTTGTAGAGATGGGGTCTCGCTATGTTGCCCAGGCTGGTCTCAAATTCCTGGCCTCAAGTGATCCTCCTGCCTCAGCCTCCCAGAGTGCTAGGATTATAGGCGTGAGCCACCGAGCCAGGTCAGGTACACTGTCTAATGCGGCTTTGCTGGTGCATCCAGAACTCCCTTGGGGTGTGTCTCTGGTTGGCCTGTGAATTGGGATTTGAAACTGAGACTGCCAGCTGAGACCTTGGTCATGTGGCCTGTCAAACCCAGGAATGGTCCTAGGAATGCCTGGGAGGGCAGCAGACTAGAAAAACACAGCTAGTACCAGAGAGGAGAGCAATTTGTCATCCTTTGAAGTGGCTTTTAAAACAACTCCTTATTTTGAAAATAGGTAATTGTGGAGTATAATCAAACCTTTCCGATAGGAGTTTATTTCAGTGAAACCAACAGCCCCCGTTGCTGAGGGAACAATTTCCCAATAAAAAGATCTAGACATTTGCATGGTGCCAAAGTAAACCCCAAAGACAGCCTTTGGTCCTAACGGGGAAAATGGTAACTAAATGATGGGGAGGTCCGGCTGTCACTCCCCAGTCAGGGGTTCACGTCAGCACCATTAACGGGGGTAAACGGCGAGAGGCACAGCACTACCTGTCATGTGTTCTCGTCCCCACGTTGAACGTGAATCTATCAAGCCTTCAGATCTCACTTCTAGTTTGCATGGACTACAGGAGATGGCGGAACCTGCTATCAGACACCATGAAGAAATAGCCGGAAAAATACAGAAGGCAGGCTATTCCGCAGGACTACTGGTTTGCTCTCTCCAGAAAGTCATAAAAAAACGACCGTGCTAAAATAAAAGGCACCTGACAACCAGATGCACAGGCACCAGATCGGATCTTGGTTTAAACAAACTATAAATAAAGATTTTAAGGTAATTTGAATATGGACTGGGTATTCGAAGAAATTAAAATTATACATATATGGAAAGACAGAGATTGTTAACTTTGGTGCAGGTTATGAAACAGTATGTGCAGTATTATTCCATTTTAGAAAAACTACATATATACACATATAAAATTATCTGGGAGAGATACATAATATTTGAATGTCTGGAAGAATATATGCTAAGGTATCAGTGGTCATCTCTGGGTGGTGGGAATTTGGGCTTTTGATTTCCTTATGTTTGCTTATCTTTTTTATCCCCCATAATTATCTATAATGTTCATATGTCACTATTGTAATAATGAAAGATTTTAAAAAATAAGTTCTAGTAATTTTTTTTTAAATCACAGGCTTTTGAGTCAGACGAATTTGGTTCAAACTTTGTTCTGCCACTTCCTGGCTCAGTGATCTGGGATCTCCATTAACTGACATTTTGAGCCTCAAGTTTGGGGCTCAAAAACCCTGTGGGTTTATCAAAAGATTAGGAGAATGGCAAAGCATCAGGTTTGTAAGAATATTTCACAAACTGACCGCTAATGACATTCGAGAGGGGTTGTATGGGAAGGGTCCCAGGAAAAGAGAGACTTTCCTGCTTCAAAATTTCTGTCCTCTCTCCAGTACCCGAGCACCTCCCCCATAGCTGCCTCAGGGCATCTGATCTGTGCAGGACTGCAAGTGAGGCAAACCTGGAGTTCTGGTGACTTCTTGTGTCTGCACCATGGGAGGGGGGGCATGTCCACTGCTGTTGTTTTGTCTATGTCTCTCTCTGTCACTATGCACTTTAACCCAGCTGTGCCCACGACTAAAGAAAGCCTTGTGCCCCGCTGGGCCCCACTGCCCACTCTGACTTCCACCAGCCGAGACTGTCTTCAGCTGCCCTGATAGATCGGATTCTCTCTTCCAGGCCTTTGCACAGGCTGTTCCTCCTCCTGGAATGCTCTTCCCAGACACCCTATTTCACCTGGCAAACCCCTACTCCTGTTCCTGGGGTCAGATGAGATGTCCCTTCCTCTGGGACGCTTTCCCTGAGCGCCCAGGCTGGCTGGCGCCCTTCTTCAGTGCTCCTCTGTGGCGCCCTGGCATCGGGCACAGGCTTCCCGGTACCCAGCTCAGTGCACATTCTGGGCATCCGAACTTGCGGCAGGGGTGAGGGCGAGTGCTCACGCCCACATGTGACAGCCAACGCCCAGCCTTCCTGCTGGGCCCCTGCACTCTGGGTCGGCCTCTTTCTTCAGGCTGATGGGGTCACTCATGCGCGCCACCCCTGCCTTACCATCAGTGCAGACCTCCGCTATCGCTCCTGCAGCTCTGCCTGCGCCTGTGCCCTGGAGGCAGCCTTTGGTCCTGAGGCCCGGCCTCGGGATGCCCCAGCATCTACACAACTGATGTCGCTGAGGTCCGGCTCGCCCTGACAGAGTACTTCCTCTCTGAGGGCCTTCTAGACACTGCCGGGGAAAGTTGGGTTCTTCTCCTTTCCTCAGTCTTCAGCCAGGTCCACGGCAGCAATTGGACCTGGGCCAAGTCCTGCTGCGTCAGAGAGGGGAGCCCAGAGGGTCCCCGTCTCCTCCCCGGGACCCAGGGTGGGCAAAAAACGCTGGTGCCCCCCACAATGCCGCTGGAGTGGACCACCCCTGCAGGCACCACCCTCCAGGCCTGTCCCCAGGGTGCAGGTGGTGACTCACAAGGGAGGTGGGCGTGGAGGAGGTGCTGCTCGGCTCCAGGTCAAACACGGTCCGGATCTCATCCTCCTCGGGCTGCGGCGGGGAGAGGGAGGTGGTCACAGAACGGGGTGTCTGCTCTGCGCCCCTCCCTGCCCACATGCAGAGGAGCCCCCACCCCGCACCTGGGCCCCTCACCACCCTGAACTCAGCTCATATTGTCTGTCCAGGGGGACAGCGAGGGGACGGGGATACGAGAGAGTCCCTTCTGCAAAGTCCTGTCTCGAAGGACCACGATGGGGGAAAGTAAGTAGAGTTTGGATCGGGGTTCAAAGAGGAGCCTGCTTGGACTCTAGGAAAAGCCTTGACTTCAACACTGTCTTCTTCCTTCCTGGGATTTCCCTCCATGTTTGGAACGAGTCTTAAACCAATACGGTCTAAGTCCCTGGCCGTCCTCCTTCCCTAGAGTGGACACTTGGACAACCAGACCACACGACATCGTTGTATTAGAGAGACGGAGCTGGGGGCCATTCACGCTGGCCCCTCACTAGCGTGGCACTCCAGCCCGGTGATGGAGGACGAGGGCTGGGCAGAGAGGGCACAGGTGTCTGTGCCCAGGACCCTGGGGACGCCGGAAGCCAGAAGATCCTCCTCCGAGAGGTTTCTCCTCTGACTCAGCAGGGCGTCAGTACTTAAAATCAACTGTCTTTTCTTTATATAAATTCATTTAAAAAGGAAACAATCACTATCGTAAACAGAAAACCTGTGCCAGTTGCCATAAGCAGAAACTAAAAAAAAAAAAAAAAGAAAAATGTAACTATGAAAAATGAAAAGCTCTGTTTTGGTCTACCCGCTTTGGGACTCGCTGGTCTAGAACACGGTGTTGCTGGCCTGGCTCTGAAAGGGCTGGGACAGCCTGCATCTGCTGGGCAGCCTGATTGTGAGGCTGGGCCCCGCTGCCAAAGAGCCGAAGGAGGCCAGGGTGGGGGGCAGGGGTGCCTCTAAACACCAGGCTAGTCCACCAGCAGGTTCAACGGCCTGGGATTTTTAAAGGTGAGAGAAGGACTATCCCCCATCCCCAGGTCCTCCTCTCTCAGTCCTGCAGCCCTTGGAACGGCGCTCACAGCTCAGTGGCTGGACGGGACTCACACTGGAGGAGCCCGCTGCTCGGAGGTGGCGTCAGAGAGCGGAAAAGGAGAGGACAGCCATCTTCCGGGAGGGGGCCGGGGTCTGAGCCCGTGCAAGGCACGCTGCACACTGCGCTCGCATGCCCCACGGTCAGCGGGAAAGACGAGACCCTTTCATCCTGGGGTGCAGGATGGGGTGCTGGAGGGTGAGCTAGAGCTGTGTCCCCCAGGGGCCCGGCAGAACCAGTGGAAGACGGGCAGGCTGGCAACTCACCTTGTAGTCAGGGGCCATCCAAAACTTCCCCATAAAGATGCCAACAAAAGCAAGTACTACGGAAACGAGGAGGTTGGTCAGGGAAAAAATGGTGATGGGGTGGAGGGAACCTGCCGAGGAGAAGAAAAGGCCATGGACAGGCGTCTACCCACTGAGCTGCCACCCCAACCGACAGATGCCTGGGAACAGTCTCAGCGCTTTGGCGAGGGCCTTGACCTGCCCCATTCTGAGAACAACCGGGACCAGAGAGCCTGATACGACGTCAGCCCTCTATTGACTTAAGAACCCACTTAAGTGCCTGTTAAACGTGTCCTTCTGACCTGTCCTTGGGAAGTCTCTTTGAGTCCCCATTTCTGCCACTGCCCCCAAACGATGTCTGCTCTACACCTGGCCCCCGCAAGCCCGTCGCTGGCGAGCATGCCCAGTCGGTACTGAAGGCACTGACAAGCAGTCCCGAATGCAGAAGTCGTTTACATTTCACCCGGGGATATTTGGTCCCCTTTTCACAGCAGTCATTACAGTCCGAGACCACTGCTCACGATGCTTCCTGCGGCATTTTTACAGCGGCAAATGATGGGCAACAACCCCCACCGGGAAGGTTACGGTTGAGTGCCCAGAGGGAAGGGCAGTGGGGTTGGGGCTTCCTTGTGGAACAGTTGCCTCCCAGGGGAGACAGCCTAGTGACTCATCTGTGGCCCATGGGGACTGCTTCCAGGAGGTGTCTCTGAGCTCCCTGCAGCTACAGCGGCTTTGAGTAGCCGAAGAATAAGTGAGAAACAAGCCACCCCAGAAGACTCTGATTCTTCCTCCAGGTTCCTGGAAGCCCAGGTAACCAGGAAGACCCTGGAGGCAAAGTGATGGTCATGGAGCCTCCAATAGCTAAGATTCTATTTCCCGCCAGCCTGGAGTCAGGAATGAAGGAATATGGTGTTTTCTGCCCTGAGGGGTAGAAACCAACATCCACACAACTTGGGCCCTGTGGGCCAGGCCCTCCCCTTGGCCTCTAAGCTCTGCCGAGACTCTGATGTGTGCCCTTCGGGCCCAGAGAAGTCGCTGGATGTGGCCCAGTCCAGTGAGCAGCGTCTGGGTCTCCCTGGGCTCCTCCCCTCTAGTAGCATGGTGTCAAGGGACTCGAAGAGCAGTGGGGGCAGGCGAGGTGGGACTGCCAGGCAGGCAGGGCACCTACCCAACCGCAGGACGGAGAAGAAGAGCATCCAGAACAGACCCAAGAGCGGGGCGAAGATGGCCTGGGAGATGGCGGCTATGTGGATCTGTGCGTTCAGCTTGGTGGGCACGTAGGAGTAGTACATGTTATAGCGATCTGTTACGTGCTTCATGGCCAGGTACAGCAGCCCTGGGGGGCCGGAAGATGGAGACACATTCAGTGGTTTAACAGTTGGGACCTGTGCCACCTCGATGTCCCCACAGGCCCAAGAAGCCAGATTCAGGGTTGTCAGAGTAACAAGAGCCAAGGATGACAGCCAGCTGTGTGATGCTGACCTCTGGCGCCAGCAGCTTCCCTGGAGTCCCCAGAACTTACTCTTCCAGCTTGGTGAGGAGTCATTCATTCATGCATTCATCCAACAAACATCTTGTGGCAGCAGCCGTCTCATCTCAGCCCCCCTGCCCCCATCCTGGCCCTGACACCTCCTCGCCACAGGTTGCCCCAGATCTGCTCATGCTCCAGGAGGTGGCCCCATGTTGTGGGGCTCGATTCCTCCCCCCAGTCTGAGCGTGCAAAGCCCTGCGTGTGGCCCTGCGGCGACTCACCGAAAGGGACGATGATGGGACACGTGATGCTGTACGCCATCACCACACTGAAGACGTTCATCATCCACGCGTACTCCCGCCCATACTGGAAGTCTGTGGCGTGGTCCTGGAGCAGAAGGCAGGGTCACCCCAAGGTGGCCCAGTCGCCTTGGCCTGGCCACTCCTGCAGTTCTCATTGGCCTCCTGGGCGCTGGCTGGCAGCTCAGGCCTGGAGACAGCCTCCCTCCCAACCTGGGAGTCCAGGGCACAGCCACCCGGCCACACCACCCCTCCAACCTCAGGTCCCTCAGTGCTTCCAGCAGGGCCCCCTCCCTGACGCTCTCCCAAGAGAAACTGAGGCCTGTGCTCAAGGCAGGGCTTGGCCCTCACCTTTCTGATGTGAGCTCTCTCTGGCTCCGACCTGGAGAAGAAGAGGCGGATGCAGTACCAGAAGAGCGCCCCTGGGCGTAGCAGGTCCATGCTCGTGCCAAGAAGAGCTGCCGTGACCACATAGTTGATGAAGAAGGCGCCGTTGTCTGGCAGGAACACACACCTGGGCAGTGGGGGAGAGGGGAAGGCAGCAAAAGCAGCCGGGGGGACAGGGAAAGGGGAGAGATGTTAAGGGAGGAGGAGAGGGGAAGAGAAGAACAGCAGAGGAAGTGGAAGACAGAGGAGGAGAATGAAGTTTCATTTAGACAGACACAGAGAGAGAGATGATAGATGGATCCATATGTCCCCAACCCAATTTAAGTTAACAAGGAGCCGTTTGAGCAGGGCTGGGGGTGGACCACATAAAGTGTGGGTGTTTTAGGAGACACGTGCACTGGCTTGATCCAAAGTAGGGTGTCTAACCCAGGTCCGTAGACTCTAGGGAGTCCACGAGTGAGATTCTGGCAGTCTGTGCCCTTGCATGCATGGGAAAAAAATTACTTCTTTATTTTCACTAATCTCTAACTGAAACTGAGCATTTCCTTCCATTAAGATTATGGGCAGCAAATCCTAGTAATGTTAGCTGCTGATGTGACTTTATCACCAACTGAAATCAGATGTTTTCACATCATGTTGCAGTCACTCCTGGTATCTTACAGCATCATCTGTGCTCGTCACCATTTCAAAATGACGGTAGGTATCAGACGTGCTGCTAAATAACATGCGATTGAAGTTTTCCTGTCTGCAGATATGTACTTGGTGTAACTGATTGGCTTCAACCAGGAGTCACTTGGCCACCTAACACCACGCTGCCTGTTAGCGCTGTTGCTTTCTGGTGTGCTCATCTACACAAGTCCATCAACTTCCTTGAAAAGAGAAACCTGCAAGCCTCTGAACATAGTTCAGAACTCCTTTAGAAGCTGTTCTTTCTTGATGGCGTCAAAGTTGAGCCATAAACTCACAACCCTTTTCTTTCTCATATATAAACTGTGTTGAAGATACTGGCCTAGCCAAAGAGGGACACATTCATCCTAGAAACAAAAACTTACTACAATGATAGTTTAACCTTGGAGAATTCTGGTCCTTCCCTTATTACGCAAGCTCGGGAAGCTTGCGTGTGTCATTTCCAACATTTCTTTGAAAACTGGGATTGGCAACACCATAAAAACAAAAGATCGAAATTGGCTAAATGTCCAATGTGATCTGCATGTCGCCTCGTCAAAGATCCACCCCTAAATTGATGTTCTTATTCCAATAAGATCAGCTGTCACACTGTTTTTAAAACAATAAAATGTAACTTTAGCTTTCCTATATTTAAAATGTAATATCTTGTTACCAATGTGTCAATAAAGTCTGTGTCACAAATTAGTTTTTGAAATATTTTGACAAATATATTTCAGTATAGTTGCTTTTCTTGGCAATCCATGTATTTTATACACTTAAAGACATCATTGAGAGTCCATGTAAAATTGGCAGTATCTGAATAAGTTTTTTTGTGGACTGTATCAACGTGAATTTCCTGGTTTTGATACTGTACTTTAGTTATGCAAAATGTTACCAGCGGGGGGAACTGGATGAAAAGTACATGGGACCTCCCCTGCCCCCATACATTTTTGGGGCAACTTCCTGTGAACCCACAATTATTTCAAGAACATCATTCTGAGAAGGGGCCCCTGGACTTCACCAGATTGCCAGTGGGGTCCTGGCACAGGGAAGGTTAGAAGGCTGCCTAACGAGAGTGTTCTCATGCATCTGTCTCTACTCTGTGAGCAAATTCAGGTGTTGGACTCAGGGAAGGCACACATGCCCAGCCCAGTGGAACACACAGACACCCTGGAGCACACATGGGACTACTCACTGGAACCTGATGGACGCCTGCTCCAGGTAGTAGATGTCAAAGAGCCAGCGGAAAAAGACATCTAAACTGGAAGCAAGAACAAGCCAGCCCCTCAGTTAAATAATCTGTGAGTTAAGGCCTCCAGTTCAATTTCTCTTTGTGCAGCTTCCTTCCTTCCATCCTCCCTTCCCCTATCCCCAAAGACTCTTGCCTCCTTCCAGCGGCCAGTCCCTCTTCCTTCTCAGTGCTGGGCCACCCCTGCCCTGAGCCCTTTGGCCTTTCAAGCTCAAGGCCACTTCCTCCAGCAAACCTTCGCCAGCCATTTCTCCTACCGTGCTCCCTTCCTCTTCCCAATTTCTCCTGCTTGTTGGCTGCATCCTTCCTACCTTGGGCTGTCAGTCAGCTTGCCTTGTCCCCCTGCTGGGTGACGAACTCTGACACGTTACAGTTTGCATGATACCCGGCTTATCTACACCCACGGCGGGCACGGGACTGTCACATGAGGAGTGGATTTGCAGCAACCCCAGGTTGCTACAGTGTCTGAAAGAGGAGCATCTAACGCTAAGGCCTGCGTTGGAGGTATAATTGGAGGTGAGATACCTGGTCAGTCCCATAGAGGGCAGGATGACCACCATGAACACCAGAAAGATGTAGCACTTGTGCGCTATGATCAGATTCTGATTTGATCTAGGAGGAAACAAAGAGAGATATTCATTAGTCTCACATACTAATGAATATGTATATATATGTGTGTGTGTGTGTGTGTATCTCTCTCTCTCTATATATATACACACACACACACACACACACACACATATATATATATATATATAGAGAGAGAGAGAGAGAGAGAGCAAGCAAGCTATCTGGGCTAGGAAACTGGTTTAATTGTGCAGACCAGTGCTGTCTCCATGGAGCACTGTGAGCTGTGCTGCATCTGGGAGCAGCAAGAAAGAACAGCATGATCAACTAGTGATGTCTGCCCTGCACACAGGAAGGGAAGAGAAAGTACAGCCATGACACATATTTAACATCTTTGTGTTGAAGAGACATTACCAATGATACTTGGAGTCCCCGTGGAGCTTCTATGATCTATATAAGCCTTGTTCTTGGCCAGAGGAAAGTCCAGAAAGGCTTTTGGTTAGGACAAACCTTTTGGCTTGCTGCCTGGTAGAACAGTAGGAACTTCTGGTGCAGGAAATAACTTTTGAGACGCATGCAGCCTCCAGGCCAAGGCAATGCCACCTGCCCAGGATGTGACAAATACTTCCTACCCAGTTAGCCACTACCATGGGACCATTAGGGCTAACAAAGGGGGAAGCTCCTGATTGCTTAAAATGTTGGCAGTGTGGGGGCCAAATGTGTCCACAGACTGAAATCGCAGGCCCCTCTGCCATGGCCATGACACATTTCCTAGGCGAGTCTTTTCATCCTGCACTTTCTGCCTCTAACTCCTGGCACTGCCAGGCTCACACCTACAGCTCCGTCCCTGCAGCGTGTGGCCGGGGGCTGAGGGAACAGCCTAAGGAGGGCTTGGAGGCCAGAGGCCTGGAGACAACCCAGGCCCTCTGTCCAAAGTGAAAACATCTGGAGGTGTTTTGGGGTGGTTTCAGGTGTTGAGACCATCCCATATCAATTCCTCTCCTCAGGCCAGAGGGGAGGCCCAAGTGCCAGGCTGGTGAGGGTGGCTAGGACAGAGGGAGAGGCTGGGGAAATGGCAGGGCTAGGGGTGTAGGAGAGGAGGTCCCCAGGTCACCTGGTCCAGTGGGCCTCTAGGAAGGCGGAGAAGTAGACGATTAAAGGCAGTATCACCGTGAAGGCCCAGAGCAACACGGAGGGGAAGAACTGGGTCACGATGGGGCTCTGTAAGGCAGAGGGGAGGAGGGCATGTCAGTGCAGGGAGCCCCGTCCCCTTGGGGGCTTGTCCTGACTCCTCCCACGTCCCTCTTCTCCTCCAGCTCAACCCCAGGGCGGGCTGCCTTCCTGGAGGGCGCAAGGGGGCCTGGCCTTTCTCCCGTGCCTTCCTGGCCCGGAGTCTGCCTGGCTGGGGCAGGCAGAGGCTGACACTCCAAGGTCAAGTGGAGTCCCCAAGGGGCCAGGCCTTTTACGCTTTGGCCACCGGAGGGCCAGCCTGAGCTTTCCTGAGTGACACTGCCCCTGCTGTGAGGATGTGTGAGCAGGGGGTGGGAGGAGAATCCCCAGGGAATGCTGTGGTGCTCCTAGGAGGCATGTCGCCGGGGCCTATTATGAAGGTGACAAAGGTCAGCAGCAGAAGTGGCGCGGCTGGACTTTGCTGTGCACGTGCGTGTGTGGTGCTGGGAACGAGGATGGGGACAGCGTTGCAGGAGGGGCCTTCTAGGCTCCTCGTAACCGCCTGGAAGCTGCAGACGCGGGACAGGGCGGGCGCTGCCTCTGAGCCGCGCTGTCAGGAGGGGGTGTCCTGCACCTTCAGGGACGGCTCCCACGGGCCGAGGGCTCCCCGCCGGGAGTGGAGGAGTCTGAACACAGGGAGACGGAGACAGAACTGGAGTCCCCACTTCCCTCAGAGGGCCGTGCGGGGACTTACCTTACTCTTCCTCACCTGCAAGCCCACCCCTCAAACCAGGAACCTTCAGCCCAAGAGAACTTGGCCAGAACAGGGCTGGTCACACCTGCCCCACCCCCCCCCCCTGGCTGGCCTGGGACGACGACGCCATCTGATGAAGCCCCTGAGCCCATGCTGGCCGGACCCCCTGTCCCCCCAAACTCGCCCCAGGGCCCACCTGCAGCTACCCCATCTCCTTTCCTCTCCCGCCCCACCCCCAAGACGGGCGATGACCCACCCCCACCCCTTCAGCGCAAAGTACACTCTGCCCCACCGTTTACACCACCGCCGCCTCCACCCCGCCCGTCCTCGCCTGGGTGTTCCCTTGGTCTCCCCAGGGTCCCCAGGCCTGGCCTGAGCAGAGGAGGCACCTGCAAGTTCTCGATGGGGCGGGTGACGTTGTACATGTCAATGGTGTTGATGATGATGGCAGGCGTGGTGAGGAAGAAGAAGAGGAAGAAGAGGAAGGTGTTGATCGAGACGAAGCGGGCCCACCAAAAGAAGCTGCGGACAGAGAGGTGTTTCCTGGGCAGGGAGGGAGCGGGGCGCACACTTAGAGGCAGCCCGTGCTATTCCTGCACACCGGCTGTGGACCCAGGCCGCCCTGCTCTGATTCAGGTCCCTGGGCCCAGCCCTGCACTCGGCGGGCCCCTGGCCCATCCCTCAGTTATGCCATTTGCAAAGGCTCTGAATATATCACATAGGTGAGCAAAAAACGGATCTGGGTTCTTTCTGCAGGAAAAACCTTTTCCCCAAGGACTGGGCACCTTGCACACTTGTGGGGTGAGTTTAGGGGTAGGTAGAGGCCCTGGTGCTCCGGAGAGTCCGTGGCACAGCCAGCGGGGGCCGTATTTGGACAGCCCTGGGCACAGTCTCCGGGGAGTCTCTGCTGGGCAACAGAGTCGGGAGAGAAGGCCCTGTCCTCTTGCCGCCTTCAGTCTCAGGAGAGCTCAGGGGAGAGGGGGCTTACCAAATAATGTCTTTGGGGTGTGGGGCGAAAGAGACCCTCCAGTTGTAGGACTTGACGATGGTGGTCACTGAGGACTGTTGGGGGGGCACGCCGCACGGGAGGTACTTGTAATCTTCCTTGACGCTGCAAAGACGGGAGAGGAGGAGGAGACAGAGGTCTGGGGGTGGGAGGATGGGCTTAGGAGGGTCCCACGCCAGGGTCCCAGGCTCCTGTGGCAGTCCCACGCATGGGAGCTCATCGTGAAGCCTTGGATATGCCTCCCAAGACCTTACAGGTGGACAGTCTCTAAGGCCCTGAATCTGGAGGAAAGGGACATTCGAGGGAGCCTGGGCTGCCCAGGAAGGGGAGGGTGCCGCGGGGTCTGCCTCTGCCTTTCCTCCTCAACAGCAGTGACAGCACAGACATGCTCTTGCTTTCAGATCGAGAGGGAGGTACTAATTTCAGCCTCATCTTACTATCAGTAACGGCCAATTATTGAGTTCTTTCTGTGTAGTACTGGGTGATTAATATCATCTTAATCACACGGATTACTAAATTAAGGTGCCTAGAGACACTAATGAAGAGGGCAGGTACTGGCCCTGGAGTCCCATCTGTGTGTGGCCTTCTAACTCAAGCCCCAGATCCTCTCAACCAAATGATGATGTCTTGGAAAGTGAACAGTATTATCTTATGTAGGTGTATTGCTTTATACAACACACACAGACACATTAAACAGAACACATGTCCCTTCTCAACCCTCTGGGAGGTAGACAGGGCAGAAATCAGTCACCAAATTTGGCAGACGAGAAGTTTGAATGCAGGCGACTTGCACAGTTGAGCACCATTGTTTGCGACTACAATGTAGGCTTCTCTACTGTCCCTCTGCAGGGCTGGGGTGGGTGAGGCCAGTATTCTGTGCATGGTCAGACTGCTCCAGGGAGAAGAGGCCCCTCAGTGCTTGACTAATGATTCTAGAGCTGCCTCAGGACTTTGGTCCAGTCGTAAGGATCCTTTCGGAACATTCCAGAGTGAACCTAATTCACTCCCTGTCCAGGTGGGGCTGCCAGAGGCTGGGGCAGAGAAGAGAGGGACTGGAGGGCTATGAATTGGGGGGACAGGGACCCACAGCAGGAGAGGAGGGAAAACAGGGCTTCTCCATCCTGACTCTCTCTCTGTGGTGAGGAGAGCGGGCGATGTGCGTGCCACCAGGGAGAAAATGCATGCCATGCGTGTCAAGGCTGGAAGGGGAACCATAAGGTCAACGGCTATGCTGACCTTATGGGATGAGAACATATGGGATGAGGAGCCCAGGCCTGGGCATCCCTAGAGACCAGCCGAGCCCCAGCAGCTGGGGGAGACAGTACAGCCATCTCGCTGGGGAGCCAGAGGTCAGCAGTCCACGGGGGTCGTGGAGGGGCTGAGAGGTCAGAATATGGCAAACTGGAGGGAGGCTGGCTCTCGTCCACCCCTTGGCTGGGAGAGGGGTGACAGAGGCCCACTCTCGGGGCTGGGCAGGGCACCAGAAGCCACTGCCCTGGTACTCACCGCTGGGCCATCCTCGAGTCCTGGAAGGTGACAAAGATCAGGTCGAGTCGCTTCAGCGGGACGCGGTTGAGCTCCGCGTTGAACTCGTCGGTCAGCTGCTCCTCCAGCTCACTGTAGTACTGCTCTGCGTCTACCTAGGGCGAGAGGCGGCCCTCAGAGCTGGAGAGGCCAGGGCCCCAGAAAGGTCTCACCTGGACACGGGGCGCCTCTCCCCTCAGCAGCCTGGGGGTGGGGGGCCTTGAAGCCTGGCAAAGATCACTCAGGACCCTGGTGGGCTCCAAAGTCCTGCCCCTAGAACGAGAAGAAGCTATGACTCCACAATTTGCTCCCTGCCCTTAGATCTGGGGAAAGTGAGGCATGGCTGGGGGCAAGGGGGTGCTTTCAGACTTAGGGGGTGCACTCCAGAGAGGTGGTAAGATGTGTTTGCAGCACTTTCAGGAGAGGGGGAACGATTCTTTTTCTGAACTGGCTGGAATTCAGTCCTACCTGAAAGAGGTGGACTTGCAAAAGTCAACAGGAAAATATCTAACCCTGCAATTTCCTAGTGACAGCGAAAGATCAATCCTGTCCATTCCCTCACTAACAGGCACCTGGCGGGAGTTCTGTTTTGCAGAACTTCTGAAAAGAGCTAAACAGATGGAAAAAAAGATGTAAATCTTTCCCTTTCTAAATTGCCTTTGAAAATCTGCTTTTTACAGTCTGGAAAGTTCCTGAGTGAACAGCAGGGTCCGAGCTTCAGGCTTCAGCCACATCTCCAGGGCAGAGTCACATCTCCTGCAGTAATCTTGTCTCTAAGGAAAGGCGGGGGACTTTGACATCCTGCAGCAGTTTCTGTTATCATCCTGCCACCGAGAAGAAAGAACCGAGTGGATGCAGCAGTACCCTGTTAATTTGGCTACAGACACAGACCTTCTTCATCCCCTAAATAAAAGCCTGAATACCCGGTTCTCTCTGCCAACATCCTTGACCTCCTTCACTTCTGTTGGCCTTTTTTTCTGTCCAGGGAAAAGTAAATAAACTTCTTCTTTCTTTGTTTTAATGAAAATGACTTTATTTTATATTTAACAAAATGTAGACTTTAATGATAACCATATGTTAATGCTTAGAATGAATGAAGAATTTTGGCTATATTTTTCTGCCAGATTTTCAGGGATGCATATTCTTCACTTCACACTTGATTTTTGCAGTTCAAGCCCAGAGTCTTTTTCGTAAACATCTCTGGAGAGCTTCTCTCAGTTCTTTGATCTCCATGTCTTCTCTCTGAAGCCACCTCCTGTCCTCACCCTGTTCAGGTTTCTCTTCTTCAGTTGCTCACAGGTCTGACTCTGCCAGCTGCCATTCCTCATGGCTTCAGGATGGGTTTTGAACAATTCGCTGGGATCACTGTCATTAACTCATGACATGCGGCTGCTTCTGCCAGGTTGGCAGTTGTGCTTTCTGGTTGGTGGCATTGCATTACTATTTTCCCCTTCAGTCAGCAAGAGACTGACTAGCAAACACTTGTGAAGCCAGGAGGAGTATTCGAGGGAGGACCAAGTCTATAACAAGTGTTTGCTTTGTTGATGAACACAGTCCTAATGCTGCCCTTTGTTCCCTGCTTTGTAACCTTGTTACCATGGAAACCTTGGTGGAGGGGACCCTCACTGCAGAGTGTGGGGCAACTAGAGTTCACCTCCTGAGAACTTTGTGGTTTCCTGACTTCTTGGTTGCTTGCTGAAGTAGCCACATGGACCAGAATATTGTATTTGTGGAAGGGTATTGTTGAAGGCATTGGCCACCACATGCACGCAGTCACCTGGCAAAGAGCCCATTAGAGATTCTGTTTGGATTCAGCTGCGAATCTGTGTTTGGCGCTCAGAAAGTGGCTGCATGGACTTTAGAGCAGGAGGTCAGGCCCTAGGGTGTGCCTTCCAACCTCCTGCACCTGTTCCTCCATCCGCCTGGCCTGGGTGGGAGAGACTATCTCCTTCTTCCTGGAGGGATGAGCAGCAGGCTGAGCCCGCCCGACCCTAAACTTTTTCTTTCTAGCCTATTCTTTGTCTGGAGAAATCTTTCTCAAAACCTGCATGCACTTGCTCTCACACCCTAACACTGCCCTGATTCCAAGTCTTGACGCCTCCTTCAGCCATAGTGGTTGGATGATCAGATGGAGCCCGTTTGAAGCCTTCAAACATGCCTGTCCTATCTCTTCGGAAGCCCGAGGCCTGACAGCCCACTGCAGCCGGCTGTGTTCTCTTGGGTCCTTGTCTCTGATCTTCCCAATTAAGACCAGCCTGCCTGGATCGCTCCAGAGGTGGCCCAGAAAGGCTATATCTCCTCCTCATGCTCAACAGGGAGGCAGGATGCGGTGAAAAGGGAGGGAGGAGCCAGGTGCCACAGCACCAGAGCAGACCTGAATGAGGCCTGGGGCCCGGAGCTGCGGGCAAGGGCACAGGGCCTGGAGCCCCAGGGCACCACCCGCCCTTGCCGTCCCCCGATGCCCACACCAGTTACCTCCTTGAAGCAGATGCAGCACTTGCAGAAGCACAGGCGGGAGCAGGGGTGGATCCTAATCATCACCTTCCCGGTCTTCTTGGCCTTGGCTGCGTAGAAGAGTCGGCCACGCATGGCATGGCGCCTGCCAGCGGCGGACGAGGGGGAAGGACCTTCCAGTCAGGGGCCAGCAGAGCCCCATCCTCCCCTTCTACCCCACCCCAGACCCCGGAAGGCCCTGCTGTGGGCTCACCTCTGATCATCCAAGTCGATCAGGTTCTTGACGTCATAGCAGAAGTGGACTCTGGTCACTATGCACCCCGGATAGGCTTCACTACAGCCACAAACATGGATGCTAAGTCAGCCTGTGGGGCTGGGGATGTGCTGTCCCTACCCCCGTGGCCACCGCCACGAGGCTGGGCGGCTCAGCTGCCTGGGGCTTCCAGATGGGAGAGCCCACACTTGCTGCTAAGGCTGAACTTCAGGGTTTGGACCCTGATAATTTGACAGCTGCCGAATCTTGCCTACAGGACTCAGAATAGAGCAGGGGACAGAGCTCCAGCTACTGGGGAGCCCAGCAGAGAGCTGCTCACATAGAGATAATTAGCTCAGTGGACAAGGTCCCTGGGGCCAGGAACTTCAGGTCACAAATGAGGCCTCAAGATGATCTGCTCTAAATAGCTGTGGTCCAGGGGCTCCCTGGACTCAGCAGTCGGAGCAGCAGGGGAAGGGGAAATTAGCATCACTCACATCACGCATGCCAAGCAGGGAACCCCCGACGTCAGAAACCCAGCTCTAGCACCAGTGGCCCTCCCCATTCTAAAAAGCCAATTGTGAGCCAAGCCCAGGGAGAGCCACCATCTGGGCTGTCCCTAGCCCTACCATCCTGTGCCAACCCACTACCACCTGAGGACCCAGGCAGGGCTACCAGGAGGAGGCCATCCATGCCCTGGCTCACCCCGGCCACTTACTGAAAATGCTTAATGATGATTTCTGGGTCTTCGATGTCTGTGGGCACATAGGTGATCATTAGTGTCCTTGTGACCTGGGTGGGAAGGGTAAATGGAGAAAGAAGACTGTGCTTGCATAGGAATTCTAGATATCAGGGTCTTCTGGTAGCCGGGGGCTTCTGCTCACGCCAGGCTGCCCGATGCCCAGTGCCTCCTGTGAGTAAGCCACGTGCCAGCTTCCCCCACCTGTGGTGTGCCAGCTGAGCCTGGCAGCTCTGAGGTCAGCAAACTGTCCTCTGTTATTGTCTGTGCCCTGCCGTGGGCCCCCTGCCATGGGCATCGTGGGCAAGAGAGGGAGGGTGGGAGGCTGCAGACGGGGCCAGGGTGGAGGACTGGAGCACATGAGTGGGAAGGGCTGCCCACGATGATTTTTGGTCTCCTTGCAACAGCCACTGTTCCGGCGTAAAGCCCCATGTCGCTAGGGAAATCCCTAACGTAATGCCGGCCAGGGGAGTTGGGAGGTGAGCAAGGCTCTGGGGCGAGCCTCCCCCAGACTTAATACTTCATTCTGTGACTGGGAAATGTCTTCCTGAGCCATCACCTTCAAGATGACAGTCTAGTAGACCATGCTAAAGATTCAGGGATCTTGGCAGATGCCACTGGTGACAACAGGGAAAACTGAACTAGCCTTGTCCAGGCTGGTCAGAGGAGACGAAGCCACCACGCTTGGCAGGCTGAGCGTTCGGGGCCACTTTTCAGGGTATGTGCATTTCCACTCTGGGCTGGCTAAAGGGAATCAGTCCTTTCGGGTGGATGGCCCTCAAGAGCTGACCCCACCCACCCCACTGAACCTCTGAAAGGCTGAGAAAGGGAGCCAAGATGTCACCCTCATTGTCACTGCTGCCATTCCCCATGAGAGCATGGGCGCTGGGCCAGACAGGTGGCACTGCCGGTACCGGCCACGGGCATTCATCTCTGCATACCAAAGGCACCGCCTGCTGCAAACCCTGACCCCCTGCCCAGTGCTCCTTCCTGGCCTTGTGGGTGTGTCTGGCTCGTGTGCAGGGCAAGGAGTAGGGAGTTAAAGCCCCCAAATGCAGCCCCCAACCAGAGGTGGATAGGGAGTCTGTGGGAAAATACCCCCGAGGGCTCACCTCTAGGCTGGGAAAATTCTGGGGCATGTGTTCCACACCGGCCCCCCTGGGGTTCCCCGCTGGGATTGCGCCCAGGTGCCACCATGGCAAACTGTCACTCAGCATGCCCTGTGTTGGCTGCTTTCTCCTCCCCATCTCACTTCCCTAGTCCTCTGCTGGCCTTTTCCAAGACCATCTCCCAAATAAATGAATGCTACTCAATCCTTGTCTCAGGGTCTGCCTGGGTGGTGGGGTGGGGTCACCCAAACTGAGACAGTGGGGTGTACAGGATAGGACAGGGGGTCTCTGACCTCAGGGAGATTACGGAAGGGCAGGGCACAGGCCTAGCTGGTGTGTGCAGGGCCAGGCAAGATATCCACCCAGCAGTCAGCAGGGAGCCCTGGCCACTCCAGAAGTCCCCCCCACCCCACCCCCGCCAGGGGCTTGTTAATGCTTTAGTTCATGGATGGCAGGAGGTCCAGGAGTCCCTGGGGAGGGGCCAGGGCAGCAGAGGTGCAGGGATGGGGCTACCTGGGCAGCAGCTACTTGCCAACCAGTTTGGAAAGTTTCAGCAGGATGGGGGTGGGGGTGGAGAGGTGGGGGCAGGTGATTGTCCTCCAGGGCCGAGGGGAGGATTTGGCCCCTGCTCAGGGGGATCCCTCAGGATGTACCACGGTGGGACTCCTGGGAAGGCTGGGCGAGGACGGCCTGGCTGGGAGGGGCTCCAGCCGGGAAGGGCACCCTGCTAGTGCTGCATTTACTCACCTTGTGGCTCTTCCTGGGCGCAAACCCCATGGCGTGATGGATCATGAACATGAAGTTGGTGATGAAGTACAGGAAAGACAGGAGGCTGTGCAGCCACAGGAGCTTGCTCCTGCCGGGAGAAGTGGAAGCATGAGGGGTGCCTGCGTGGCAGACCTCGAGCATCACAGAGCCCACCGTACCGCCCCCAGGCCCCCTCCCACCCCACACAGACCCCCAGACCCTCTCTCCAACCTCGTAGTCTTCCTGGACCCCCTCCCACCCCACAAGCAGCCTTCTCAGGGCCACCTTCTCGGAGTCCAGACACTCAGGTACCTTGGACGGGACATCCGTTGGGGGCAGGGCGCCCCAGCTAATAAGCGCTAGCATTTATTGAGTGCTTACTGTGTGCCAGATCTAGCGTGGGCCTAAGTGCTGTACGTGCATTTGCTCACTAGATCCCCATAGCCATGCACAGCAGGACTGCGATTATCCTCATGTCACGCACAGGTAAATGAGGGTGGAGTGTGTAAGTGACACCCACGGTCACTCATAGCAGTGGCAGGGCCGGGAGGCGAGCCAGAGCTGTGGCAGCACTGAGACCCTTCCCCATGAGGTCATCCTGCCAGTGCCGGTGCTGTGCCCAGCGGGCCACGTGACGAGGGCCCCGGGGTCACGTGCAGGCCTGGAGGGAGGAGGGCCAGACAATTTGCTATGCCTCCCCTGGGGTAGGAAGTGTAGTGGCACTTGGGCCACATTTGCCACCCTGCTTTGGGCTCACATGATGCTGTCCCAAGGCATCTGGCCAGGATTACTTTTCAGAAATCGGGCCAGCCTTACTTGGTGTGGGTTGAGAAGGCAAGGCCCACCTCGCTTCAAAACAACTGCCCTGCTCCCTGGCCCAGGCCTGACACTCCACATGCCATCCCATCAAGCTCCATGTCTCGGTCCTCCATTTCCACAGAGGGGCAAGGTTACATGGTCTCTGAGGAACGTTCCAGCTCTCTGCCAGTGTGGACGCGTGGATATCTAAGGCTTTTTGCTGCGCTATCAGAATTCGCCTTCTCTTGCTGAGGCGTAGGCACCTGAGGCCTGCAACGGGTGCAGGGAAGGCGCCAGTGGCCCTGCTCTGGCCGGCAGCCCCCCAGGGAGGAGCTGGCTGAGAGGGGAGGCGAGAGGATGCCGTGGACCTGCTCTGCTGATTGCAGAGTTTCGGGGAAGCCAGTCTGCTCCAAGGAATGTTGCACGAATGCAGGGGGTAGAGGGGCGGGGGGGGGTGAGCAGAGCGTGGCAGGGGTGTGTGAACCCCGCTCACACTTGCTGAAACTGCTTCCGCAGCTTCGCCAGGAAGTCGGCAAAGCCTGGTCCAGACACCTCGTGGGCCCCAGCAGGGCCACATTTGGCTCGGCACAAATTGATGTGGCTGCCCATTGGCTGATGCTGAAACCCAGGGGTTCCTGGGCTGCGAGGGGGCGGGGCTTAGCGATCACGGCCAACAGCCCTTCCCCCACCGCGGACATGGACGAGGACCGAGGCTCAGAGCGGATGAGGCGCTGCCCCAGATCCAGGGCAGGGGGCGCAGAGGTGGGCATGGGCCCAAGTCCCCGATGCTTTTGTCTGACGCAGCGTCAGAGTGGGAGACTGTCAGGTCATGACTCAGAAACTCAGCTCTGTCAGGCCAGCCTGAACCTACAGGCGGGCAGGGGACAACATCTCAAAGCTCTCTGGGTACAGGGTCCCTGCCTCTCCGGAGCTGGGCATCCTAAGCAACTAGCACCGCTTCTCCACGTCTTCAGGAGTGGCAGTTTGGGCAGTTTCACCGTGACAGATGAGGACATGGAGGCACCAGGAGTCCCGTCCCACCCCAAGGATGCAGCTCTGGCATCCGACTCGGGACCTGGGCTCCCGGAAACGGCTTTTCTCATCAGCAAAGCGGTGCCCATGTTGCGGACCGACACCTAGACCTCTCCCCACCAATGCCCCCGGCCAGCGGAACGGGAGGTAAGAAGATCAGGTACCTACTCTGTGGAGACATTGACAATGGTGGTCCGCCCAAAGTGACTATTCCAGTCTGAAAGAGAAGAAAGTTGCCGACCTTGAGCCTGGCTCCTTGATGGCTGTGGGGGCCAGAATTCAGGGTTCCTGGATGAAAGATGCCTGGGGTCTCGAGATGCTTTCATACGTCCTGCTCTTCCTTCCGGGGCCCCAGAGCTGGTCCCTAGCTTCTGACAAAACTTGAGAAGCTCCGTCTGCCTGGCACTGCTGACTGGGACTCTCAGAGGGAACGTGAGACCAAGTCTTTGCATGGTATCTCCAACAACTGGCACATAATAGACACCCAGTGTTTGCATTTTGAAGGAACCGGCTATCTGGCCATGGGCAGAATGTTGAAATTAGCAACACTATCACCATTGGCAATGTCCAAAAATGTGACCCTGCTTCATTCGAACAGAGTAAATCCTTCTGGCTAAGTATATCAGTTTGTTGGTTCAAACATCTCACTAGCTCCGAGAATCAGAAAGACAGGACTCAGATGGCATTTACTCTGGTAGTGGAATTTGGTGGCACAGATGTTCAATGTGGTACACTGAATTAATTAAGGTCTACCTCTGGCTGAAGAGAAACCGGTAGAAACCTGAGGCATCATGGTACATCTGGCCGCCACCTGGGCGTTGAAGGTGCTACTCTGCACCACCCAGCCTCCCTACGGCTCCGTCCATCCTCATGATTCTAGGGGCAATACTGGCAGCTGCCATTCATTGAGCACCTACTGTGTTCCGGCCACTGTGCTAGGCACTTTGCACACTATCTCCAGTCCCCAAGACAGCTGAGGAAACCAAGGCCTGGAAAGCCTGATTTGCCAAATATAAGAGTCAATCATTTGCTAGCTTGGCCAAAGGTATTTTCTGGGGAGCAGGTGTGGGCAAAGGTGAGGAGCCAAGATTTTTCTGTCTTCAAAGCCAAACCATCATCCACAGTGCTGTTTTGTCAAAAGAACTTACCCTGGTCCAGTGAGTGTGGGCAGAAGCCCCATGAGACAAATTCTACGCTTACAATGCTGTGTCCATCACAGGGGGTCCAGGGACCTGTGTAGTAGGCCACATATCCCAAAAGTAGGACCTGTGTAGTGGCCCACATGTCCCAGGCCAGGCTCCCTGCACACCTGGCCGGGTGCGGCACAGGGCCGCGAATAAATATTGAGCTCCAAACTGAATGAATACTGCATGCCTGCTACGTGCCGGGCCCTGGGCCAAACTGGTGACGAAGGAGGGACCATCTCCAGCCTCCACACGAGAGAACTGTGCCTGGCTCGTCTAAGGTCACAGCACAACAAGCTTCCAGAGGGAGGATTGAAATCCAGATTCCTGGCCCTCTCAGCTCTGTCCAGCCTCCCCGGCTGCCTCTTAGGTCTTGCAGCCAGGCCCCGGGCCCCGCCGAGCTCTGCCTACCCAGGACGTTCCCTGTGTAGTTGATGGGCAGGACGATGCCCAAGGAGGGGATGCAGATGACGAGCATGAAGATGATGAGGTGGTACTGGAACGTGACGTAGATGCGCGCGTCGTCCCCACACTTGCTGACCAGATCCTCGTCCCTGCAAGACACACACAGACAAGGACGTGCCTGGGGAGCTGGCGAGGCCACAGCTTACGCCGGGGGGCAGGTGGGGGAAAAGGAATGAAGATCATCCCCTCACCCCCAAGTTTTGAGTTTTTGGAAAGTATCGCCCTTCTTCTCAAAGCCTCTGTTACGCTTGAAGTGCATTTTGCTGAACTTCCCAGACACATCCAGGTAGAGGCTGTGTTACAGATACACACTTAGGGGCCCGGAGCGCTCTTGAAATCCAGCATTCTTTCATCCTTTCATTACTTCTTCAGACGTTTTGAGTGCTTGCTATGGTGTGGGCATCAGACAAAGCACTGGTGATACTGAGAAACACCTTATTTTTATTTTCTTATTTATTTATTTCTGAGACAGAGTCTCACTTCTGTTGCCCAGGCTAGAGTGCTGTGGAGCTCACGGCAACCTCAAACTCCTGGGCTCAAGCAATCCTTCTGCCTCAGCCTCCCGAGTAGCCAGGACTACAAGCATGTGCCACCATGCCCGGCTAATATATATATATATATATATATATATGTATACACACACATATGTTTAGTTAGCCAATTAATTTCTTTCTATTTATAGTAGAGACGGGGTCTCGCTCTTGCTCAGGCTGGTCTCAAACTCCTATCCTTGAGCAATCCACCCACCTCGGCCTCCCAGAGTGCTAGGATTACAGGCGTAAGCCACCACGCCCAGCCCACCTTATTTTTAAAAGTTGCTTAATTTCCTAAATTAAAAAGGAATACCTGAACACCGTAATGAGACATCACTCCACACTGCCAGACTGGCCAAAGTTAAAAAGTTGGACACACCAAGTGCTGGCAAAGGCATGGGGCACTGGGAGCTCTCCTGCTCTCACAGCTGTCTACACTGGCCCAGCCATGCTAGAGAACAGTTGGCATTATCTACTGAAATTCAACACATTGATGAGCTAACTATTCTACTCCTAGGTTTATACCCAATGGAAATACATGACATGTGCATTGAGAGACATGTGTAAGAATCTCATAGATGCATTATTTGCAACATCCTGAAATTGGAAACAACATAAATGTCTATCAAAGGTGAAATGGAGGCCGAGTGTGGTGGCTCACGCCTGTAATCCTAGCACTCTGGGAGGCCGAGGCGGGAGGATTGCTTGAGCTCAGGAGTTCGAGACCATTCTGAGCAAGATCGAGACCCCGTCTCTACTAAAAATAGAAAGAAATTAGCCAAACAACTAAAAATAGGAAAAAGAAATTAGCCGGGCATGGTGGTGCATGCCTGTAGTCCCAGCTACTCGGGAGGCTGAGGCAGCAGGATTGCTTGAGCCCAGGAGTTTGAGGTTGCTGTGAGGTAGGCTGACACCATGGCATTCTAGCCAGGGTGACAGAGTGAGACTCTGTCTCAAAAAGGTGAAATGGACAGAAGAATTGTGAGATATATATATATATATATGTGTGTGTATATATATATGTATGTATATACACATATTTTATATATATATAAGAAATAAAACACTAACAGCAATAAAAATGAATAGCAGAACCTCACAAACACGATGATGAGTTACAGATGCCAGCCACAGATGAAACATGCTGTATAATTATATATATAAAGCTCAAACATAGACGATACTGAACTACGGAGTTAGAAGTCAGAACGCTGGCTACCCTTGGCTGGGGAGGGGCTGGAGCGGGGGCGGGAACAGGCGGTGTCGGCGATATTCTAATTGTGGACCAGCATGGTGGTGGTGGTGTAGGTTTTGCTTTGGGATCACTGAGCTGCACATTTGTTTTGTGCACTTTTCTGTATGTTTTATGCCTCAATTAAAAAAATCTAAAAGCAACACATGCTTATAGAAACTGTGGAAAATACAAAAGAGAAGAAAATCATTCATCTACAATCTCAACAAACCTAAGACAATGCCTACTAAGCAGTTGAGTTAATTTCCTTTAGTTACTTGTGCTTTTACTTGGTGACATAGTTATAAACAGCATTTGATATATTGCTCTGTTGCTTGGAATTTAATCTTAAGCCATTTCTGGCCATTTTACATAATGGTGATCATGGCGTCGTTTCAGGATCACCGACCGGCTCATGCCCAGGCCCTGCAGGCCTCCTCGCTGCACAGGTGGCAGTATCACAGCTTACCCACCCTTCCCCTCTGGTCAAGCTTGTAGGTTGGATGTGACTTTTAGCATCCAGCCCAGGATTTAGATTTAGTTTAAAAACAATACTACAAAAAGCACATCTTCAAAATTTTTAATGACCCCATGTCGGGAAGTATTTAGAATTCTTTTTTTGTTTATTTGTTTGGTTTTTTTTTTGTTTGTTTGAGACAGGGTCTTGCCCTGTCACCCAGGCTAGAGTGCGGTGGTGTCATCATAGCTCACAGCAACCCCAAACTCCTGGGCTCAAGAAATCCTCCTGCCTCCGCCTCCCAAGTAGCTGGGCCTACAGGCATGCGCCACCGGGCCTGGCAAGAGCTCTTGATTTTTTAACTTTGAGCAGCTAAAACGCTTCCTGCTCTGGACTGGAGAATTAAATGTCAAGCAGCAGGGGGCTGAGGACTGAGTGCCAGGGAACAGGGGCGCGCCTGCAGCGTGTGGCTGCTGCATCTGGTCTGTGACGGCACAGCACGGGGGCAGGGTGAGGTCCCCGAACCTCCACTCAGGTGGAGAGAACAGAGGGCTGGATGAGATCACAGAATTTCCTTCCCAGGCCACAATTCCTTTCTCCACCACTGGGTCCGTTACCATTTCCACCGTTCTTTAAAGTGCACCCTCCTGGACCTCCCAGCCAATCACCCTTCCTCCTGCTCACAACCAATTCTCCGACTATGCTCTCTTCTCTTCCCTCCCTCCATCCCTTCCTGAGGACGTGCTGCACCCACTGTCCTTCCTTTGACGTCCTTTTCTATCTGCGCCCACCTGCCCTTCCTCCCCTTAAACTACGACCAGGTTCAAGTGCTTGGTCACTTGCTCTAGAATAAAACAAGCCACGCCTCAAGCATCTGCACTCCCTGATCTTGTCCCTCACCTGTTTCTCCTCAAGTTCTCTCCACTATCCTTATTTCCCTCCCTCCACCCGCCTCTTGAGAAGGTGACCTTCCTTCTCTGCCTCTGCTTCCTGGACGTCCCCTTGTCCTGGACTTGCTGTCCCAGCAGAGACCCAACTCGTCAACATTGATGTCCTCTCCTTGGCTCTCCTTCCACTCAACCTCTGCAGCCCTGGAGGCTCTGCCAGCCCTCCCTGGAGCCTCATCCTTGCCTGGCTTTAGAGATCCCATGTCCCAGAGGACTCCTCTTCTTCCTCCTGCCTCCTTGTGGCCCTCCCTTGGGCCTTTTCTGATCTTGCCTCCTTGGATGACCCATCCGCTCCCACGACTGCAACTATGACCTCTCTGCACCCATCTCCCACGTCTAACTCTCTAGCTTTGACCTTTCTCCTGGGCTTTAATCCTGTTTTTCCACAGCTTGCTGGTTAACTCACATGGTTGCCCTGACATCTCATTATCTTGTGTTCAATAATAGTATTAGTAATGGCATTACTATCCTCCCCAGAAACCAGGCCCCCATTTCTCCTTCTTTCTTACCCAGGCCACACCCTGCTGGCTGGGCCCTGTGATCTCCCTCCCATCTGTCCCCCCCATGATTTCCCTGGTCACTGCCCCAGTTCAAGTCACCGCCACCTCCCACCCTGACCACTGGAGTAGCCTCCTTAGCTGCTCACCTTGACCTTGGACTTTCCCAACTACTACTCACCCCCATACTCTTGCCTATACACAGATACCATACTGAGTTTCCCGCTCAAAAATACCGCTTCATTCCCTACTGTCTCTAGATCAAAGTCCACGATTCTCAGCATGGCAGTCAGGACGCCAGCTTCCACACCAATATTTTACCCTCCCCACCAACCAGGTCTAGACACACCAGATTCGCCATTTCTGGACGCTCCCTCCCTACTCATCTCTGCAACAGTCTTTTGCTCACATGCTCCTTTATTTCTCATGTGCTTTCCTCATTGCACCTGTTGAAATTCTTCCTGTCCTTCAAGGCCCAGCTCAAAACTACATTTTTCCTGAACCCCACGGTGAGAATTCATTTCTCTCTTTCCCAAATGCCTTTCCCAGAGCAATAATTACCTCCCTGTTAGTAAAGCTACACAGGGAGTCTTGTTAATCTTTGTTTCTCCAAAAATAGGTTTGTGCAGGGGACTCTGGATAATTTGTCCCTGCTCAGAGAATGCATTAAGCCATCTTCCATGACACTGCTCTCACGGGGTGCCGGACACACAGTGCCACACCCTGCCTTCCCGCCTTCCCAGACAATAGGCTCCCGATGGAAGACCCTCCCCGAAAGGAGCCTTTGGGTGGAGGGGTGTGGGTTTGAAGGATGGGCGGGGCAGGGCAGATGGGGCATATTCCGGGAGAGCCGGCAGCGTGCAGGGCTCTGAGGTGGAGACAGAGCCGTGTGCACAGCTGCACGCACGGATGAGCGTGAGTGTGAGTGTGCACGTGTGTACACACATGCAGTGAGAACTTGGAGTTCTGAGAAGCTGTGCTAGGCTGAAGTGTCTGGCTGGTTGTGGGGGACCAGGAGAAAGCGGGTGACGTGGGGTCTCCCTGCCTGCCAAGTGGGGCAAACGGCAGAAAGAGCCAGAAGGTGGAGGGGGGAGGTGAGTGCCGTCCCTCTGCAATCCGGGCCAAGAGGGGAAGCCTGTCCTCCTGCCTGATGTTTTTGCTCCCTCTGGACAAACACGATGAATGATGTTCACAGACATCAAGCCTGTGGCTCGCAGGGGATTTTTTTTCCCTGGGGTGGCATTCACAGAAGCATTTTCACAAGCATGCTATTACGAGTGGTCCTTCCCTGCGGGCCATGGCAGGGATAACATGGGCGGTGGGCCATGTCCAGTTCCCATGTCACCAGCTATCACCCAGGAAAGCGTCGCCCGCCTGTGCCAGGCCCAGGTGGTAGGTGGGGAGTTGGGGCTGTGCCTGTCCCTGGGCTGGCAGCTGCTAATTCTGCCAGGAGATGCCACAGCCCCGTCTCTATGCCCCAGGCAACACCGTCACAAGCTCCCGGAGCTCAGGCACTTACCTCATGGTGACGCTGTTGATGAACCAGGAACAGAAGCCCTGAGACAAAAGGAGAGAAATGTGAGAAAACCCAGGCCCCAGCAGCCTGTGGGTCACCGAGGCAGCTGCTGCGTTTCCTCCCAGGAAAGAGCCTGAAGGCTTGTTCTGGAACCAGCGGTGACTGTTGAAGGGGAGGTTCTCCCACAAGTGAGTGGACATTTCTGCCGTCTTGTTACAGAAAAGGGAGCCCTGAGGGTGGGCCTCGGACGCAGGAGGAGAAGGGACTCCACTGCTTCCCATCCATCCCTCCGCCCTGGCTGCCTCCTTCTGGGAGACACCCCTCCCTGGATGCGGGTGGTCCAGCGGTTGTCCACCAGCTGTCCCCAGGGATTGGCGGGCCAGTGGGAACAGGACTGAAGTGGAGCCCCTTACGGGGACTGAGATGGATGTTGGGGGAAGGGGAGTGTCTCTCTCTCTCTCTCTCTCTCTCTCTCTCTGAGTTCCTGCACCTTGGTAAACACCACGAAGCCTAGAGCTGCTGGTGCCATCTTTGATGCCACGTGCAGACAGCTTGTCTGAGAAAAAAAGCCAGTTCAGCAGGGAAAGGACCAGAGAGGGGGATCCTGGTGGCACCGCTGGACTTTCTGGATCTAGCTATGCCTGAAGCAGTCACTTTTCTTAGATTTCCCCACACTTGAGCCACAAATAACCCTTTTGTCTTGAAACTAGTCTGAGCTGGGTTTCTCCTCTTGCACCTGAGGGTCCTGTCCTGTTGGGGAAAGGTGGCCGAGGCCATGGGGAGGTTGGTGGGGTCTGGAGAGTCAGCTTGGGAAGGGTGTGCGTGAGGGTGGGCTGGGGCCCGTGGCTGTAAAGGCTGCCAGACCTGGGAGCTGGTTAAGTCACCCTGGTGCACGCTTCCTTCTGGGATTCCAGGGGGCTTAGCGAGCCCTTGGACAAGGTTGTAGCTCTTGATTGGCCTGATTGGGGTCACGTGTTGTTTCTGTAAACCAGGCAGGCCCACTTAAATGACAGCCCCCCAGAACCACATGGACTGGGGGAGGGATGTTTCCCAAAAGGAAGCCACGAGGACAGGCAAAAAAGAAACAGAAGGAGTCCCTTGTCCCCTTCGGCAGAAGGCCACCTTCTAAGTCCCCTTCCCTGTGCCAGGTTGACGGACAGTGGGAATGGCCGACGGGGGTGTTCCCTGCAGGGCACCATTTCTCCAGCTCTGTCCTGGGGAGCTAAATTAAGAGCAGGTGCTCAGGTATGAGTCAGAGCAATGAAGGGAAATAGCATGGCGGTGGCAGCGGTGACGGGGACCATCCCAGGGAGGGGTGATTGCTGGTTAAGGAGGCTCAGCCCAGCCGCCCCTCCCTGCACGGGAAGTCTCTCCCGCCGCCCACCTCGGGCAAACGCAGGTGCAGGTCACCAAGGGAACACGTAGGTTTCTCCACAGCCCCTCATGTTTAGGCACAGCTGAGCACACATCTCCCTGGGAACGCTCTGCGGCCCCTTCCACGACAGGTGCATGGGCGTGCGCTGCGATAGACGCAGGACAGATCGCCCAGGAGAGGGCGAAGCCATCTGTTCCAGTGTGGCCCATGTGCCCAGGACATCGCACAGACATGGGAGCCTGTGTGATCCATCCCTCTCCCTCCAGCAAGTGTGCATGTGCATGCGTGCGCACACACACCACGCATACACACACCACACACACACCACACACACCTCACACACCTCACACACACACCACACACACCACACACACCACACACCACACACCACACACACCACACACACACACCACACACCACACACACCACACACACACCACACACCACATACCACACACATACCACACACACACACACCACACACACACCACACCACACACACCACACACATACCACACACACACAC